>LOJH01023286.1:1393-19562 GCA_001685095.1 Ellobius talpinus | reverse complement strand
CTAGTATTCTTAGGTGTGTGTCACTTTGAATGTGCCCATGCTTAGGGTCTCTTCCCCATTTCCTGATGTGCTTTAAATAAGTCCTCAAGCAGAGCAATTGAATAATCGTCACTAGAGAAATCATATTTTGCTTTGGAACGGGTAGAATGGTTCAAAAGCAAGGACTTCAGGCTTTATCTAACCTATACATACAGAAGGAATTGCTGTATGCTTTTTTAAATCCTTATTGAGCTTGCTCTTTGACAAAACCATACATGTATAATGTGCATTCTAATTATTATAACCCTCTCTACTCAGCCTCCACCCTTTCACCCTTTCCCTCATTCCTAAAAGTCTCCTTCTTATTCTCGTGGCTTTGTTATTGTTTTCTTTGAGAGTTACTGAGTTTACCCAGGATCATGTGTGGCCGTGGCTCTGGAACTATAGCTGGAGCCTAGTGGCTTCTCAGTGGGCACACGACTGAAGACAATGACATCCCTTTCCCCAGAAGTCACCAATGGCCATGGGTAAAGGACTCTTCCATGAGTGACTATTGATGGGCCCTGTCCTGTGTTGGTCCATTGCAAGCCAGCACAGCTTCTGTGGGGTCATGACTGTGTTGACTAACTTTGCCTCGCCAGAAGCCAAAAAGTCATGGCCCTTCCTATCTTCTGGCTCTTATGTTTGTTCTACCCCATCATCTGCCATCTCAAGTTGCCTGAGCTTTAGCAAGAGTATAAATGTCCTTTTAGTGTTTCTCATTCAACTGTTACTTATCCACAGCACCTTGAGCAACCAGGAGCCCCTGCATTCACCACTATTTATTGCAAAGAGAAGCCTTTCTGATTAAAGTGGCATTGGTCTATGGGGATAATTGTAACTATTTAGAAGGTAGTTTGGCACCACAACAATCTAGGTAATCAACAGTATTATGCTTACCCTGAGGGCCTAAGGTATCCTCAGCCATGGTTTTTAATTAGGTTTGCAGTACCAAAAATAAATTCTCTCTTGAGGAACAGACCACACTACCAGTCAGACAGTGCTTGGTTACCCCCATTCCACTCATTTTGCTTGATGGGTTGATGTAAATCATAGGGTTCCCAGCTGGATAAGATCACTGATGCCCTTCTTCCCCATCAGCCTGTGTATCACCTTCCAGCATTATAAAGGCAGGGAGGAAGCTTCCAGATCAGTTCCTACTGGGTTCCTTTATACCTTGCAAGCAAGGTGTGTGGTATCTTCAGTGACAGGATCCTAGCTCTTGAGACAGGGCCTTTCATAGTCCAGCTGGCCTTGAACACACTCTGAAGCTGAGGATGGCTTTGAACTCTTGACTTGTCTGCCTCCATTTCTAAAGGTACACACACCATCATACCTAGCTTTATGTTTTTTAATTTGTGTATATCTGTGTGTGAGTATACCGATGAGTATGTGTTGGCAGATACCTGTAGAGACCCAAAGAGAACCTGTGGCTTTGGACCCCTGATGCTGGAGGTACAGGTGGTTGTGAGCCACCATTGTGGGAACTGGGAGCTGAACCTGGACTCTCTACAAGAGCAGCCAGCACTCTTACCATGGAGCTGTTGCCCCAGCCTCTACTTTAGTAATTGTTAAGTGTGCCTTTTTTTTGCTATATCTTAGGTATTGCATTATTCAAAATAATCTACTCCACATTTGCACTTGAAAGCAACTCAGCCTTATTACGTAGGTCTGTGTGATATGTTTACTGATGCTGATCTTTAACAGCTGACAATGGGTGAATCAGAACCCTTGGAGCACTTTGGATTTTTATTTATGTATATTATCAGAATGCAGTATGGCTTTTCTAAAAACACTTAAAATATCACTTATTATCATGTCTTAATTGCCCCATGAAGCTAAGTAAAAAAATGCCATCTATAGATACAAATAAAAATCTCTGGGGCAGTTTTTGTAACATTGTATGTAAAGATACAAATGAGCAAAAATCATTTGAGACAGATAATGTTAATTTGCTCCATATTATTTTCTGTTTCAAATCCCAAACCCTAGCATGTGGACAAAGAAGGTAGATTTAGACCCGTGTACTTCTCTGAGCTGCCGCTTTCTTTGGGAGTGTCTGACTCTGAGCCTCATTAGCGAGGTATTTGTGAGTCGGAGGAATGGTGGCAAGGACGTCCATTTCTATAGCCAGCAGGTTTGTGGTGGCAGCTCGGTTGGTTGGTAAGGGGCTTGGTGCACAAGCATCAGAACCTGAGTTCGCAACCCCAGAACCCAGATAAAGCCAGAGGTGGCACCGAGCACCTGCAATCCTACCGGGGAGAATCCCTGGAGCTCCCTAGCCAGCCAGTCCGGATAAACTGGCAAACTCCGAGCTCAATGAGGGGGGCAGTAAACATTGTTTTAAAGCCGCTTCCTGCTTCATTCTGAGCTGTGTAACTCCTGTTGGTGCCAAATAAATTAGCCTTTCACTGAGTGGTTTCCTTCTGCATCTCAGACCCATCTAGACAGGCTTTTCAGGTTTACCAGTTACCCACCAATCAGGTCCGGGGTTTGCATAACGACCAGATGCTCTAGATGTGAACTAGATGGACGTTCAGTCCAGATTTAACAGTTCGGAGCGTACAGCGGGGGTTTAAACTCCCCCAGGTGTGCTCGTCGCCGTCTTCGTTTCTTCTGTGGAATCAGTTTGTTTTCCTTTAAAACACTGCTCTTCCGTAAGATAATAGGATCTCAAAGGCAGCTGGCAAATTAAAACTTCTAAAGAAGTCAGTGCCGAGTAAATGGTTATACGATGGTGTTAAGTAGGGTTTGTCTTGGATATTGTAACCTGTCAGTATCAAAACAGGGAAGACTCAAAACTATTCAGAACATTTTAGATTTCTATAATGGTTGAAAAACAATCCCTAAAATATTGACATCACAGTGCTTATCAAAATATCATTCTCCTGGCCCACACATTCGCCCCACTGTTTTTTTATGTTGGAAAGCAGGAATGTTATTAGAACAAGCGTGGCACTTCTCAGCGCTTTAGGCAACACAGACTGTATGTAGGCTCACAAGGATGCTTCTGTGTACTCTCCACAGAAATGGTTACATGAGGGTCTTTCCTAGCCAGTGCAAGTGTGTGTGTGTGTGTATGTGTGTGTGTGTGTCTGTCTGTCTGTCTCTGCCTGTCCATTTAAAAAGTACATTATTCTTTTTGTTAAAAAAAGTTTGATTTCTAACTATGAGAAATGATAAAAGAAAAAATAAGGCAATATGTTTTCTTTGGTTTTTAATTATATTATTTAGAAATGTCCAACTTCCCTTCATCTGGAAGATAATTATCAAGATACACACATATGTAGTACATATTTGTAAATATGTGTATATTGGTCTCTATGTAAGTATGTATCTTCAGACTTGTGTTTAACTGATAATATTAATTTTCTATATGTCACTCAAAAATCATACAATAAATTTTGACCATTTTCTTCAGGTTAACAAATATCTTAAAATTAAACACATCCAGGAAAGCCAGAAATAGAAAAACACATCCTTTTCTTCTTTATAAGCCACATACCCAGGCAAAATTCAGCAGTACTTTTCTTATAAGGCTGACAGGGATACCCCACTAATTCAGGTATGAGAGTTAGGCTAATCAACATTTTAAAATCTAGAAAAGACTCATGTATGTCACCATCAGGAAGAGTGCAAATCTGTCATTGGGCCAAGGCAGTCAACTCAGAAATTACTTGAAATTAGAGGTATTTTAATTGAATAGACTTGTTTGTGTTATTTTCTGCAGAAACCTGTTTCTGCAGAAGCCAACGGGAAAGAAGCTAAATAATGAGCTATCAATTCACAGAACCCACCTGAGGGATTAGCCCCCTCTGCAAGGGGGGCGGGAAAGGGCAAGAGCACCAGAGCCTCCTCCAGCCTCCTCGTGTCCCATGACCATGAAGTCAAGAGTCAGTAGCAGTGCACCGCTTTGCTCGCCTTTCAGTCCCCGAGACAGGAAAGGGTGACACGTTTCAGGAAGACTACAATCATACGTTCACTTATTAGTATTTGTTCTGCTTTAAATTTTGGTATGTATGACTTTTATTGTTTGGAAATTAACCAATGTTGATTCCCAGCCCCTAAATTAATTAAATCTAATAAAATGTTCTTGAATTAATTAAAACTAATGAATTATATATGCATTTAGTCATTTATTAATTTACTAATTAATCACCAAAATATCTTCCAAAATTCTTGGGTGATCAATGAGAAATTTTTTTCCAATTTCTTTTGTGTAGTTTTTATTCTCATTCCATTCAGACTGTTCTTGAGGGATCAGATGTTCCTCAGAATAATTTCTGAGGAGACTAACTTTTATTCTAAATCTGTTAGGAAATTTTTGATATATTTTCTACAAGGAGGTGACGCCTCATTTTAGTGTGAGCTCAAGACTGCTCTGCTCTGCTCTGCACATGTCTTTCTGCGGAGCGGTCCCAGGTAAGAGCTGAGAGTGGCCTGAGCAGGGTGGGTTAAAGGAAATTATAAAAGGTGGTCGCATACGGTAGAATGGATGTAGGGGTGAATAGAGGAGAAACAGATGATGANNNNGGTCGCATACGGTAGAATGGATGTAGGGGTGAATAGAGGAGAAACAGATGATGAACTGATGGGAGATTGTGGTAGAATGGATGTAGGGGTGAGGGAAGGCAGAAAGAGATAATGACTCTGCTGACCACACCTGAGCAGCTGGGGCAATGTCTTCTTCCCAGCCAAGTCCCCATTCCTCCAACAATATGCACACACAGTAGACCCTTAATAAATCCCCTTCACATCAGGCTGCTCTTCCCCAAGCATATACTGCACTTTCCAGTTAAACCCTTCCATTCTCACTCTGAAATCGTTGCTGTAAAATAACAGCTGTAGTGAGCACTTGAAATGTTTGGGTCTGTTTCACGTGTCTGTACTCGTCATTTTAATCCTAGGAAAAATGTCTGCCAGTTCCATCTATAAGCAAGAATAAAAGTATGAAGTTACTTAACCAAGGTCACCCAGGTAATCAGGACCAGAGCTGAACCTGAATCCTGGTTCCAGCTCTGTGATCCACCTTTGTTCCTTGATGCCCCCTGACTCTGAAGCTACCCAGGTCTTTACTAAGTGCTCATCGTTTTCATCTTCCATCCTGAGGGCGCTGCCATACTTGCCTTAGACTTCATGGTCCTTTTGTGTGGCTCGGTGGCATCAGGTAAACTTGCTGCTGTCTGTGCCCCCTCCCATTGCAGCACTTCCAATGCGATGTCGCTGCCCTTCTGCTTCCTCCAACACGCTCTGTCAGGATGGAGGCAATGCTTTGTTTATCTGTGCACCTATGGGGCTCATGACAGCCCCAGCTCACAGGCGGTGGGGAATCTGTGAGCCTGGTACCTGTGCTGTGTCTGACCACCTTCCATTCCCTCTCATTACCTGAGAAGCTCTTTCTTTTCCTCCTCCTCCTTGGTCTACTGGTTTCTCACTGTGAGGCCTCCTTTGTCCCCGCTCTCACCCACACAGTAGAACTCCAAGCTCTTGTTGCTGCTCTCTGAATAGCTATGGACCGTCAAAAACATGGAGTTTATTTCCCTGAGTGTTACTATTTAATAAAAAATAGATTGTGACCCATTAGTTTGGGGACCACTGCTAGCATTTTAAAACTAAACCGAGTAAAATAGAGTAAGAAAGAGTGCGTGTGTTCAGTGAGAGGCTTTACTGGAGCAGAGGACAGACATTAAACCCGGATGCGAGACTAACTTCCGGCTCTGCACTCACAAAGAACTGGCTGGATTTGGATTAACTCACTTAATCTCCTCTAACTCAGCCTCTTCATGTGGAAAAATAGGTAAAGTGATAGAAAGGGTCTCATGATGTCTGTAAGGATTGTGCTAATTTATCAAAGGAAGAATGAAATACTGTGTGTAGCAGGGTTTTTCACCTTTTAAGTATCTATATGCACTATATGTGCATGTACAGGGAGACACTCGGCAACGGGAATTGTATGCACATGTACACGGAGACACTCGGCAATGGGCACTGTGTGTACACGTACACGGAGACACTCGGCAATGGGCACTGTGTGTACACGTACAGGGAAACACTGGGCAACAAGCAAGCATCAAAAAGGCAAGGGGAGCTAAGCTGGGGAGAAAATGGATGATACAAATTAGGCCAGATTTCAGACCCCTCCAGAATCCGCAGGATGGCACTAGATGCTGCACCCACCCATCAATCTTCCTTCATTCCTTTCTCTCTCCCTTCTGTCCTTCCTCCCTTTGCTCCTCTCCTTTTATGTATTTATACATTTTATACATGAGCATTCCCGTGCTATGTATTTCCCTTTAAGCACCACATCAGCTATATTATATACATCTTGAAATGCCGTTTTTTCCTTTCCTTTTGTTTGCTGTAAGTGTTTTCTGAAATGTTTTGTTATTTTTGTCTTCTGTGGTGGATACTCTGAACTTCCTTTTCATAAAAATAAAAAATAGATTCAATGCTAACACAGGAAAGAAATATTAAAACGAGAGCAGAAAACCATTGAGAAAATAAATGGAATTTTGGGGTTTTTTTGTAAAGAAGAAGAAAATCAATCTTTAATCAGAATATTAAGAAAAAATAGGAAATACTATATGCCAACTTTCAAGTCTTGTTTTTTTGGTTTGACTTAGACTTGAGAATGTGGACACATATTTAAACTGAAACATGATATCAAAGCAACGAGAAAGGAAAGGAAAATGTGCTTTTTTTAAAAAAAATCACTTAAATATGTCCTCATGAAATTGCAGAATATTGCATGTAAAGAGGAGAGGCTTTCCCTACGGAGCAGGGGAAGGAGCTAACACCAAGATCAGGTTCCTACTTTTATCTACAAACGAGTCTGAGTCAAGAACAAGAAAGGAGTTTCCGGATTGCAGGATGCTGCAGCCAAGCAATATCAGAATGTTCACATACGATGCGAAAGCTGAGAGCATCCATACACATGCTCACAGACACACACACAGAGACAGATATGCACACACACACACCCAGCACGTGCATGAGCGCACACACAAACATACAAAGACACACAGAGACACACCTATGCATGCACACATGGACACACAGACACACACAGAGATAGACACACACATGCACACAAATACACATGCATGCACACGTAGAGACATACATACACACACATACATACACACAAGGCAGACACACACACACAGCTACACACATTCTTTCTAGATACCCCTCTTCCTCATAAATGGACATACTAGTAGAATGGGAGGATACAGAATTCAGGGAAAAGATGACTATTCAAGCCAAGAAACAATTCCAAATACAGAAGTTCAAAATACATGTCATTAGGGTTACTATCGGAAGAGCTAGGCTCACGTGCTAAAAGATATGGGAATGGCATTGCTCCAAACCTATCATGTATCATAGTGACAGAAAGATGATTAGAAAGCAGACTTCATGTGTGAAGTAAAATGCAGAGTGGTAATACAACATATGCAATGTATGTTGCATATATGTACAAGACTGTTAAGAAATAGGCTTCAAAATCTGCAAATGAATCAATTGTCCCCAAGTCTTTCCCCAAACTGATTAAATGTCAGGTTCCCACGTTTACATTCTTATGCCTCCCACATCCGTGAGCATATGTGTTCTGTGCTTCTAATTTATTTGCTTTTCCTGGCAGCAATGCACAGCCCTCTTCGTCGGTATGGTTGCAGACAGTGCACTTCTTTGTTCTAAATGCTTTTCCTGAATATGGCTATTTTGGATGGATTTTAAAGTTACCTTGTCGAGAGTCGGGACAATCTCATTAGATTTCCAGTGAGGATTTCACCAAATTTAAATGTTATTAAAATCCTGAGCCTCCACACTAACAAGAGCTCTGCTTTTGTGCAGTGTTAAGTGGATACAATAACAGCAGCGTGCCTTCGCGTACCTGCGAGAATATTCTGATGGACTGCAAAATGTCTAGGCTTGTTCTGTGTATTTCTATAGATACATATTGCCAACAAAAGGTTCCTTAATTTCTACTTTTGTTAAACATTATGGGTTTTTAATATGACTAAATAATTTTCTGGTAGTCTTTTGTGTGTGTGTGTGTGTGTGTGTTTGCTTGCTCATCAGTTTTTTTTCTGAGATGATCATAAATTTTGCTGAAGTGATCATGAAGTTACTAGGTTTTTAAATACTGAACTATATCCTTCAATTCTGGGTGAACCCTACTTACATGGTATATGTCTAATTTGCTTTCTCTCTGTGTGTGTGAGTGCGTGCATGCGCGTGTGTGCACGCATGTGTGCATTTTCATCTAAATCATGTTAACCTGCAATCTTCCTTTTCCTGCCCTACAGTTTTATAGACAAATCGGATAATTCTATGGCAAGTGTTGTGAGTGTCATCTGAACACACAATAAACGATAGCTGTTACTGTAACCAGGGTTGTGTTGCTGCTGTGCACATCTGCTTCTGTGCTCCTGCTACGGTTTCCTTCTCGAGATGTGAAGCAACTTCTTTGTATTTTTCTGTAAGCAGTTGTTTGTTTTGTGAGACCCCCATGCCTCCGCCTCTTTTTATTAGTTTCCATTTTACTCCTGGTGTTTTCTCTGTTGCTTTTTCTTTGGGCTTATATTACTGTGTCTATTTCACCAGGGTTTCCCCTGTCATCCTGAGCCGAGAGCTCCTTCCTCACTCAGAACAACTGCTCCCGACTGTCTCTTCAGGAGGACGCTGCCTTCTTAGGGATGTGATGTTTGCGTATCTTTAAGATCCAAAATATTTTAAATTTACATAAAGGGTTTCACTTTGAAGCAGTGAATAAATTAGACTCACATTTCTGCATTTGTGGGTGAATGGATGTTGGTGTTTGCTTTCTTCCTTTCATTCAGTGGGAATAAGCAGTTGAGGAGGAAGCCTTGGCTTAGAAGATATGCTGTGCACAATATCCATTTATAAAATTCCCAGTGTAGCTAGTACATGGTCGATTTTTATGAAAAATTCTTGTACATTTGAGAAATTAATCCACATTCTATATTTGCAATTGGGGTCTGGTCGCCAGCTTGAGTCTGTTATTGCCATCAACCCAGGCATGTATCAGCCATGGAATCTTTCTGTTAACCTCATCTGTAAGTTTCTGAGAGAGAATGCATTGCTGTTGATTTTCTACTCTTTGAAGCTATGGCATCGGGTGCATTTTTTTCTAGCTGCTGCATTTCTCAATAATCGATCTATTTATAACTCTCTGAGTATTTTTTCTGCTTGAATTCTGTTTTGTGTGCTATTGATAACACTGCAAATGCTGCAAATGCCACAAATGCTGCAAATGCCGCAAATGCTGCAAATGCCACAAATGCTGCAAATGCCGCAAATGCTGCAAATGCCACAAATGCTGCAAATGCTGCGAATGCCACAAATGCTGCAAATGCTGCGAGTGCTGTGAATGCCACAAATGCTGCAAGCTTTCCTCCTGTTGTCATTCTCACTGTTGTGGGGGAACAGAAAGAAAGAGATGTACACTTTCTGCCTGGCACCTATCTATTTTATGTGGCTTTTTTAAATTTTGAATTCAGCACTGTTTTGTACTCTCAAAAACATCACCTTCATGTTTTACAATAGTCTTACTAATGCATTATTTGATTTTAAATGTTGCTAGTCCTAACTAGTGATTTTTCCTAAATGTTTATGATAGCTGTGATAAGGATGCTTAGGATGAGCTATTGGTTCCTAGATGCTATCTTGCCAAAGCATCAGAATGATCAAGTTATATTATTTTTATTAGTATAGTTTTTCCATTTTTGGAAGTTTGATCCTCCATGCACACAGGCAGTCTGGAGAAGTCTTCCTTTCTCTATTCATCTGTGTGGTACCCATCTCTTTGCAAGGATAACTAAAAAGCGTGAAATATGAAAGGTTTCTTCATATGCCTTATAATTTTGTACTTATCGCAAGTGGGACAGGGAAAACAGATTCTCAACTTGTTTTCTATGTAGGAGAAAGTTAAAGGGCTCTTACTGGAGAGCTGGGCCATTGCTGTGGTAGAAACATTAGAACCCAGAAAATGAGTTCAGCTGCTGCCCTTGGATCTAATGCTCTCTTTAGTTAATTCACCACAGGCTTTCTTTCTTTTTTAAATTAACTTAATTTTTAAAATGGAAAAGGAAGATAAAGGAGTGAGCAATGGTGTGGCTAAGGAGTACATAGAAGGCAGGGAGGGAATTGAGAGGAGACGGAAGAGCTGATGTTTTTGTTTTCATGACAAATGTCATCACCTCACCAGAACTGTCATAATATGAGAAATCAAAATCCCAACTTTGCTATTTATTTTATATTAAAGAGTATAAATAATGTTTCATTTTTATTTTAAATTATGCAGTTTTCCTTTTGTGTTTTAAGGGTGTTTCATTTCTCTTCAATATTTGTCATGCCTATAACTTCATTTACATGACATTTCCTGTCAACATTTTAATGCTTTTTAAATAGCCTAAAGAAATAGATGTGTGTGTGTGTGCACGCGCGCTTGAGAGACAGAGTGTGTGTGTGAGTGTGTATAAGTGTGTTTGAGTATGTGTGCATGTGTGTCTGTTTGGAGGCAGCAACATGAGAACAGTTAGCACAAAACTGTAGGTGTAAAGAATTGATTGGTTTACTTTTCCCAAAAAAAACCCACTTGTGTAGTTGTTTTCTGTGAAAGGTTTTAAAAAAAAGTTGAAAAAGTTCTAATCAACTTTTGTACATTATGTAGAGCTTCATTTTCTAAACTCTGCAAAAGAAAGTTTCATATTTAATGGGAAATCATGAATTATTCCATTTAGTATCTACTTCCTCCTTTCAAAGACTTGATCTGGATAAAAGGCGGGGTGAATAATTTCAAAAAATACAATACATTTTTAATGGGAAGGTGCAAACTACAGACTCTCATGACTCCCAGCAAGAGTGCAAAAAACAGAATTTTATTTGCAGAACTCAGCAAACTCTGGCACAAGCAGTGTGAGACTCTTGCAAACAGCGTGGCAAGCCCACCCTCGTGTTAAGGCAAATGTCGTTCCCTAAGATCAGTCAGGGTGTTCTGCAGCTTTCTGTTCCTATTATTTCATAGTTCACTCAATTTATGTGAAAAATTAATTGTTTTATTTATAAAGATGAGAACCAGGTAAAGAAGGTGGGTGGTTTTTGTTAATTTTTTTTGAGACAAACAATCCCAAACAATATGATTTCAAAATTGTGATAGACACAACAAATTACATTTTAAGAAAGGCATGGCTCCACTATCCTGTGGAGGTTATGCTAACACAAATTACCGTATTAATTTACACAAAAATAGTCAGCTGCTGCAGCAATGTTAATACTTCTGTGTGTTCACAGTCGTGACATGTAAAACTAATTTTTAATTCATATTCAATGTTTTATTAGGACATAATATAATAAATTTATATTACTGCTCAAATTTCCTCTTTCTCACTAAAAAATTGCTTTAAAAACTGTTTTTTTTGTTGCCTTTCCAAGGGTTGAAAACTATACGGTAATTTGGACAAAAAGAACATGAACCCACATGGCTCCCCCATACCCAAAGGTGTTCAGACTTCCGTTTCTTTCTGACTTGAACCTCGTTCCCTGGAAAATTCTTATAAATAGTATTCGATTCACAGCTCTTCTGCAAGGAAATGTGACTTTCCCAGGAAGGTTGGCAACTAGTTAGATCACATACAACTGGAAGCTTACAGAATGAGTTTTCTTCTAGTTTTTTAAATCAAAATTCCCAAAGAAACTTTTTAAAAAATGTGGCTAAGTTTGAGATTTTTTTTCAGCAAAGCTGTACACTGCTAAAATTGTGCATGACAGCTTTGTGGATGGCTAGTTGGTGCTGTGCCACAGCGATGGATGCGCTGTTGATTCGTACCCAAATAATACACTGTGGTTCAGCGACTTGACTGGATGAAATCATGTCTACCATGATCTATACATTAAAGTGCATTTATATTATTAAGAGAACTATCAGAAGCCATTCAAAGGCTGAGGTCCTAGGCTGCCCGCTGAATCAAACAAATCTCAAATCTTGTGATAGCCAGTAATTGCGGCCAGCAGGATACTGTTGGGTTGGTAAACATCACTGGTCTTGCAAGAGTCACTGCATTGAGAGCCAAACATCAGTTCCAACAGGTGAATATGTGACTTAACTTTTGTTTCACAAACAGAAATACTTTATGTATTCTAAAATGAAGTCACTCATTTTGAAATGAATTTTTGTTGAGAGAATTCTTTGTTGACCGTGTTTAAGATGTTGTGCTATAGCCATCAAAAGAATTGCATTTGTAATGCCCCACAGTGAGCTATATTATTACTAGGTATCTTGAAAAAAATGAAAAGTTGTGCTTAGGTTAAATAAAATTTTTCAAATATTTTCAAATGAGTGCCACAAAAGTATTGAAAAGTTTGTACTTTCTGCTTTGTGATAGATATGAATTTGTATTTTCCTAAATTATAGAGCAAAACTTGCATGTATAATAGTATTCCCAAAGATTCAGATTAATAAATTTATAGCTGTTAAGACAATTTAATAACAATTCTATTCAGTCATATAGTAGATTTTACTTTTAAATTAAGTTAATCTAGATACTTAATTGAATCTAAATCTAAATGGAAATAGAATATCCTACTATATTAATATGTACATTCTAACTGTTGGCTATACTTTTATTTTCATTTTTTAAAGCTTACATAATGGATGATACCACACTTACTTGGGTGGTGAGTCTAATGAGATTTTATAAGGAACATTTTACACAATAGTATAACAGCATATAAAATCTATAACGCTACAATTTATAGCACAATACCTGTACATCCAAAATTATTTTGAAAACTTTCTTTTATATATATACCCTTAAATTTCATAATTAATCAAGATGGCGATCATGATTATACCATGAAAATTCTTATCATATGATTAGTCATAAGTAAAACAATATGAAAATTTCTGTGTTGAAGTGTTTGTGTAAAATATCTGTAAGCTCTGTGATTACATCATGTCCATCACATGTGCATAGCTCTCCAGGTGTTGAAATGTCTGGAAGAATGAGTTGTGTTAATCCTAATGAGTAATTCTAACCATAATGACCAGTCATAATAAAAGTTTTAACATAAAACAGCCAAATTTAATCGTATAGAAAATAAACAGCATTGGTTATCTGTAATTAGTGGATGTCCCGATACGCAATGTTGGTTTCAAGGAAACCATCACAGTTGGAAAGTGTTTCCATTTTTCTTAGGTGAATAGAAAATCCTTATTAAGTGTGGGATGTTTATGGCTGAAATAGCACTCTAATTCTTCCTCGATAAGAGCGGAAAGGTTTGAACAGAATGACGTGAGGTACCTTGTCAGTGTACGTCTGAAGCAAGGGAGTATTGTTCACTGATCCCACAGACAGCTTCGGGCTTTGCTCTTGTCAGCTGGATGAGGTAGAATGCCCTGCATAACTTTACATTTATATTATTTGTGTGACACCTTGTTTGCATTTCAATTAAAATAATTTTTGTATTAAGATGGAGAATCAAAGTTATCAGGTTTACATGACTGCAGTTTGCTAGATTTCCAGTAGATGCCCCCAGAGACCAGTCAACTCATCAGGAGTGCTTGCACTTGGGAAAGGAAGGGATTTTTTCTTCTTTTTAATGTTAAAATTCTATTTCTGATTGTATTTGGAAGTACATGGGAAATAAATAAAGGTACTGAAAGTGTTAAGTCCCTTCGGGTGTCACTCTCTGGCGTAGATGATACAGAGAAGGTGTTCTCAGCCAGCATTAGTCACCACTGGGACTAGGGAGTATTGGACACTGACGTTTATACAATGAATGCCTTCATTGTTCACGGAAATTCCATCTGTTTTTAAAATAAAGTCATTCTAAGTGCTGTGGGATTTTTTTGTCTCTTTTCTATAGCTATGTGTGTTTATAGAGAAATTCATGGTGTTTTTGTTTGGTTGTTTGTTTTAGCTTTGGAGAAATTTTTTTAAAAAAAGTGTCCAAACAGTGTTTGTTTGTTTTAGCTTTTAAAGAAAATTTTGGAAAAAAAATAGTATTTGAACAGACCCGAAGCACTTACTGCAATTGTTATCAGAGTGTCCATGCCGGGGAAATAACTTCTTTTTTTTTTCATTTTGACTGTGTGTGATATTTACCTACACTGAAAAGCTGAAGTAAGAATAGTGTTTCACTTTATTTCATGGAAATTATATTAACTGAAGCTGTTTCAGTATTCATTATGTAATATAATTATCCCGCAGGTGAATCCAGTAACATTTATCCCTCCGATATGAGTGTAAAAGTGTTAAAACTGACACAGATAACCCACCAGTGGCTTATAAATATTAGCTTAATGGAATAAAAGTATTATCCTGACTTTTGATGAGCTCTAACAGATATTTTGAGTTTATCTTTGTCAGATTAAATAAAAAATTATGGCCTTGTTTTAAAGTATGTTTCTTTAAAAAAAACTGTTTGAAATCTTTGAAGGTTTACTCTGATAGTGTAAATTCCAGTCCACCCCTTAAAGAAATGCATTATATTTATTCCCCATATATTTAGAGAGGTGATAATGCTTAGATTTTGAAAGTACACCTTCAGTTGACGCATGTTCACATGCACGGAGAATAAAGGAAGTTATCAAGCCTGTTTCGTCCCTTGACCTTTTCCATGTGGAGAAGGGTGAGGTTTTCATTCTTTTTAACTGTTTGCCTGTGTGCTGCCTTTAAACCCTCTAATGAGACTCAGCTCTCTAATCCATTTGTCATGGGTACTATCACCTGCCAGCCCCTCATTTTAAGGAGGATCCTCTGGAGAGTCACAGAATGACTCCTGGTCACTTTGCCTGACCCAGCATGAACACGGATTAGCTCCGATAAAGAGAGCATCATTCAAACTGGAGATTGCGTCATAGCTGTCAGGCTATGTCATTTTTAAATAAATAATGTAAATAAGCAGAACACTGTAGAGAAGAGGAAGAAAATAAAATAATTTGTGTAATTGTCAGCACCGTGGGGAAGTGGGAAAATTTACGAATTGGTAAGCAGAAGTGTGTGCGAATCTCAACTCTTCCACCTACGGGCTTCTGTGACTTTGGGCAGCATAGAGATTTTAAAGGATTATTTCTGTAAATTAGAATAGTTCACCAGACAGCCATTGAGTGTTACCTTTAAATGGCAGTAGATCCCATGTAGATAAAACTAGATGCAATTGTTTTAAAATCCATTCTCCATCTGCAGCCCCCATCCAGTGTCTTAGTCAGGGTTTCTATTGCTATGAGAAAACAAACATGACCAAAAGCAACCTAGGTAGGAAGGGTTTATTTGTCTTTCTCTCCCACATCACAGTTCATCACTGAGGGCAGAAACTCAAATGGGAGTGGGGGGAACCTGGAGGCAGGAACTGAAGCAGAAGCCGTGGAGGGATGCTGCTTACTGGCTTGCTCTCCGTGGCTTGTTTAGCTTGCTTTTCAAGCCCACCAGCCCAGGGGTGAGAGCAACCACAATAGGCTGGACCCTCCTACACTAATCGCTAATTAAGATGCCCTACAGCTTTGCCTATGCCCCATGTTATAGAGGCATTTTCTCCACTGAGGTTCCCTCCTCTCAGATGACTCTAGCTTTTGTTCAGTTGGTGTAAATACTAGCCCATATGCCCTGGAAGTCTCCTGTACCTGCAGTGATAGCTTCCCAGATTTTATATAGATGGTTGGTGTGTTCATGAATTTCCCCACTTTTACTTCCATGACATTTGTTTTCTGTGAGCAATTCGCCTCAAATTCCATAATATTAAATCCCTATGTTGCAGGATATTTCATCACACGTGAACCCCTAGTTTGTTATTTGTGTTGATTAAATAAAATCAACCTTGGATCAGAAGGCGGAACCAGCAACTAGTTGACAGAAAGTAATCATAGAGAGTCAGAGGGAGTCTGGAAGACAGAGAGACACATAGGAAGTAGTAGGAGGGACTTTGAGTGTGGCAGTCATTTTTGGTTTGGTGGAGCGGAAGGGAGGCTCTTTTTCGGAGATGTTCCTGAAGAGGGAAGGTCAGCTGCTTGCTCCTCAACCTTGGTGAGCTTGTAGGTTTTCACCCCAGCCTCTAACTCCTGAGTCTTATTTATAAATGGAATGACAGAGACTTAATTAAAAACTACATTTGGTGATATCAGTGGGAGGAGGGTGCTGCAGGACTTGTCCTGCTGGGCCGCTGCCTGAGAAGCTGGCCAGTAACTGCGGAGCCGCGATTACAATTTCTGGCTGAAACAGCAGTAGATTGGTTGCAGCAGCCACGTTGATGGAAAAATGACATACCTTCATGATATCTCCAGGACTCCTCATTTCTCCTGCAAAAAGTGTTCTTCTGATGCCTGAAAGTAGCATATTTTAGTTTAGACCAATATTTTTAATTATTTTGTGTGTCACTGAAATTAAGGAGCAAAACATATAGGTCCAAAGAAAAAAAATGATTAAAATGACAAAATTCTATTGTCTTTATATTAAAAAAACATTTCCACAAAAGAAGTGAACTTTGCCTACAGTTCTCTAAAAAAAAAAAAAAAACCAGAAAACCTCAGCATGGTGGTGGACTCTCCTTTAATCCCAGCAGAGGCAGGCAGATCTCTGTGAGTTCCAGACCAGTCTGGTCTACAGAGCAAGTTTGTGGACAGTCAGGGCTACATAGAGAAACCCTGTCTTGCCTGTCTTGAAAACAAACAGACAAAAACAAAAACAAAAACAAATGAAAGAAATGAAAAAGGAAACCTGGAAATTTCAAATATGCAGATGAGAACTGGACATACATTTTTACTTTCAGGCAGCCAAGTCATTTTAGTAAATAAAGATTTGGGGCAGGTAAATAACTTACATTAGCTATGAAAGTTTGAATAAGAGTCTATTTAGCAAGTTGGCATTCCTATTTTTTCTTTATCTTAAGTATTAATAAATAAGGCTTATTTCATGATGTACATGTATGCACTGATAAAAAATGCACAAAATGGAAATGATGTAAGCATAGATATATTCAATATAAACATATTGAAATATTGTCTTTTGAAATGTCTTTGTTAAGAATGGAAATTTAAACAATCAATGTTTTTGAAATGGATATTAATTCTATATTGTGGATGTTTGAAGACTGAGAGCTGAAACAACCTCAGTCCAGCCTTCCGAAGCTTTCATGGTTTGGGCCCAGAGGGAGCAGCAACTCATCTTGACTAAATTAAGTGGAAAAGACCATATTGGAAGGATTTTGGTAACTGTTATGCACAGATCACGAAGTTCCCCCCAAACCAACTAGGGGATCAAATCCTTTCTGTAAAATTAAAAAGCCTTTATTCTTATACAAGTTTGCAAACTTGGACTCTCTGAGTGATGGAGAGCCCCGAGCTCAGTTGGGGTTGGGGTTTTTATAGTAGCACTAGTAAGGGTGAGGGATTTCTAAGGTTCAGGATCCCTGACTGGCTGACATTTGTCTAGGGTGTCCCAGGGAAAAGCGATGGGTGTGTGCTGGCAGGTGATCCTATCTACAAAGGCTGGAATGTTAGGAATTTCCTTTAGAAGGTCTGTTCCTGGTGATGCCTGAGTGGTCTCAGTTTGTGGTCTTTCTTGGAACCAGGTATTGCCTTCTGGAAAACTCCTGAGACTGGAGCCTCTATGGAGCTTGTCGTGGCTGGGTCCTACAGTAGCTAATTAAGTGGAAATTAGGAGAGAACCTGGTCCAAAAGGAAAGCCAAGTCAGAGACCCTTAAACAGACATTGGGGAGCAAGAACAGCAAGCAGTCTTTCTGAGAAGCCACTGCCACATTGATTGAGCCCCAATCCTGTTTACACTCTGAGTTTTTTGGAGAATATCTGTGGGTCACCACTTTGCTAAAAAGGTCCCTGAATTCTTGACCCACAAAGATTTTACCTCAGTGTGACTAGCTATTTCCCACATACTTTAAAATGCTGCCAGCTATGGAGGGGAGCTCACTACCAGCCGTGGGGGGGAGCTCACTGCCACCCGTGGGGGGGCTCACTGTCAGCTGTGATGGGAAGCTCACTGCCAGCCATGGAGGGGAGCTCACTACCAGCTGTGGAGGGGAGCTCACTACCAGCCATGGGGGGGCTCACTCCCATCCGTGATGGGGAGCTCACTGCCAGCCATGGAGGGGAGCTCACTACCAGCCTTGGGGGGG
>LOJH01023285.1:16406-35027 GCA_001685095.1 Ellobius talpinus | reverse complement strand
GTGTGTGTGTGTGTGTGTGTGTGTGTGTGTGTGTGTGTGTGTGTGTGTGATGCTTGATATTACTGCTTGGACATAAAAAAAGTGATTTGAAGTATGTAAGATATGAGGTGCCCTCACCACAGTCTAGAAAGCTTTTATGGTTTGATTTGTTTTTTGAAACAAATTCTAATTTACTTAATATAGTGGTAAAATCTCTGTGTAAACTATTTCTGCTGTGTTCATTTTTAAAAAATGATGGATATAGTATCTTCCTATTCCCTCCGTATTCGTAGTTTAAGAGCGATTGGGGATTTTGACTCAGATGTTTATCACTTCCCTCCCACACACCCTCCATCTAATTCTTGTGATCAAAAATCTGGTACCCATGAATCTTACTTAATTTGCTTTAAACTGCCAGTCATTTAAAAGATAGCTCCATGCACAAATGAACTTTAACCCATTAAATATTGTTGTCTTGGAGTAGAATGGTGCCGAGCAAGTGTCACCGAAAGGGCAGTCTATGCCTCTTTAAAGGGTCCATGGTCATCGTTGTTTACCCCTGATAAGGCCATACGGCACATCCCCAGTTTGCCATTTCGATGGGAACTTGTCTTTCTGGAAGACCTTCAAACTAACTTTGTTTTTGGCTTCTGGGTTAAAATCTTGCTTTGATTGCTGTCTCAGGGACTGCAGGGTAAAAACACAGGAGGAAAATTACTAAAGTTTGATACAATGTGAAGAGAAAGGATGTGACTTATGGATGTGGTCCTGTCACTTAGCTGGGTACCCACAGATACCATCTCTGTCCCTCTGCAGAGCCACTTAGGTGGTTGCATTGATTGCTTTAGAAGGTTGCACTTTATTTAAAAGGTGATGTGGTCTTTGGACTGGACTGGAAACAAAAACCCCAACTGTACTTTTGTGATTGGTGTTTGCGTTGTAAAACCTGTAGTAAGCACTTTCTCTTCTCCTGTAGCTGTCCTTTGCTTGTTTGTTTGTTTTGGAAGCGGTAAAGATGGAACCCAGGACCCTGATAGTGAATAATTGATTGCCTCCACCCTGTGCCCCTCAGCCCTTCTAATACTTCTCTACTTCCTTTCAACTTGAAATAAAGGCCTATGTTTACCTTGAGGCCTATCCTTACCTAGGTCTAATCCAGGAAATACGTATTGATGTGGTTCATCCACTTTTCTTCCATTTCTCCTTTTGTGGATTTGGATGTTCCAGGACAGTCAACTTTCCCTACAAAGGAATCCTCTTTTTCTCCTCACAACGCTTGTGTTATCCCTTGATCATGTCCGTTTATTCATCTGTTTGCCATCAGAGAGAGTTGTGTGATTAACAGGTTCAAGTCTTCACTGGGTACCTCTTTCCTTCATAGCTGGGAACATGATGCTGATGCATGGTTAGGACATCTGCTGCTAGGCTACACAGAAGTATGTATTCTTGTTTGTGCCAGTTGGCATCTCCGTGACCTTGGGCAGATTGTGCCCTATTGGATCTCTGTGTCCTTACTAGATGGTTCAGTTTAAGGACTAATTGACATCATATGTGAGGAGTGCTTTCTAAGAGCCCAACACATATAAATCACTAAAAAAGTATTGTATTTTTTGTATCCCCTGAAGTTCTGTTCACCTCAGAAAGTATGTTTTCCAGCCCAGGAAATGGCAGTTTCATTCTAGATTTTTGCCTAGATCATCTCTCCTCACATCCTCTCCATCAGTAAATCTCACTGCTTCTTTTTATGGGTCTAGAAGCTGAGCTTTGTAAACTGCCTACACTTCTACCCATCTCCTTCCTGGCAGTTGCCTTCTCTTAGCTCCCCTGCTTCTTCCCCTTGCCCTCCTGCAGAGTGTTAGAAAAGCAGACACTGTGGGCCAGCTGACACCATCAGCTCCCCTGCTTCCCTCTGCCTGAGCTTGCTTCCAGGCCTTGTCTTGTCCCCCACAGACCGGCTTCTTAGAAGCTCTGCGCTTCCTGAAGCACACTATGTCTGGACCCCTTTCTCTGGGGCCTTCAGTGCCTCCTTTCAACTTTTTCTCTATTAGTTTTTTAAATATTGTCTCCTTAAGGGTTTAATGTTTGTCCCTTATATAGAAAGTATCAGATGCCTGAAAATAGGGCCCTTATCATAACATTCCGATCCATGGTCCACTCTCTCTGAAATGGGAACTCGGTATATTTCTGTCACCCAGAGTTATTTTGTTAGCCATCTATCATCCACCCACCCATCCATCCATCCACCCATCCGTCAATGTTTATTTAGTACCTACCGCATACAGGTAACTTTAGCACATGTCCGTCTGAGAGCGGTAGATGGTGAACCAATGACCAGTAAGTGCTATTCTGGAAATCAAGCCAGACTTCATTTCCCCGTTCATGGAGTCAGTATTCTCTTGGAAGGCTTTGATATCATGCTTGCTGCTCAGTGGCTATAGAATAGCACTTTCTTGACAAACTGTTTTGATCTGGAGGGCCTTTCTTTCAAATTTGTGACATTCTGGTCATCTGGTAGAAATCCAGCGTTGGAGCTGTTAGAGCAGCTGATGAATGGTCAGTTTTAGCCTGTAGTTACCAGCATGGTCATTATAGCTGCTTTGTATAAAACCAGAGACTTCCATGGCATTTATGGTGGCATTACATCACTGTGATTACTCATGAGAGAATTTAGGGGCATGGAATTTTCTCCTTCCAAGAGGCAGACTGAACATCAGCAGTGTCTCCCCAAAGCACCATCAGAACAACTCAGCTACTTATGCTGGTGCTCCAAAACAGGGAACAAGAATTAATCCCACGGTCCTTGATTCTTTCTGAGCTCACTACCAAGAGTCGTCCTGCCTAGTAACAATAGACTCATCATCCTAGAAGTATTGAGAATCCTTTAGGAAACTTCCTAACACACATGCAGAGGGCAACGTTTTGTACAGGGAAAACACAGTGTAAAGCATTGGTGCTGCATGGCTCACATTTGAATCACACCTCCAACCAGCATTACTGTTCTGCAGAAGCTACTCATCCCTCTCCGTTCCAGCATCAGTGTTTGTGAAATAAGAAATTGAGAGTGTTTTCTTTACTGGGCTGCTAGTCAATCATCTAGAAATGATTGTAAAGCTCACTACTATAGAGCCTGGCGTCCAGCGAGTACTCAGTAAATGTGAGCCCTTTGAGACAATGATGATAACGCAGAGCCATGCACTGGTGGCATGGGCCATGGGTGGCTGTCAGTGCCATCGTTGCAGGCTTAGGGTTGGATGCTTGCCTTTTATCTTTTCTTTAGTAGATGCTGACCGTCACATGGCTCTGTCATTCTGAACCTTCTTAGACAAGGAGAACTCTTCTGTTTCTGAATGTCCACTGAGTTTATTCAGTAGGCATCTATCGATGGCCCACTATGCTGTCAGCACTCTGTTCTGCCTGGAAGGAAGTGGCCCCTTATGATCTCTCTGAGGGGGAGCGAGGGAAGAAGATAAACATATAAGCAGATGATTTCACTAGGAACTGCTCAGTGTAAAGATAAAGGTGTTCCCACATACAGCGGTGGGGTTGGGATTTTTAAGAAACAAGAGATATGTTTGTAAACTCTGTGCCTGGTGCATGTCCGTTGGAGAACCTCAATCCCAGATTCTTAGTGGCAGGGTCAACAAAGAACCTATGGTCCCTGAAGGTGCTTAAAATGAACTGCAGAGGTGGAAACAGTTTCGGTTTTGGCCCTCTGGATCATATGGGGAATCTAAAGAAATGGAAAGCCGGGTCGCAATGACTAGACAAGCATGGCATTCCTTGTGTCTAGACTCACAGAATAGGGATGGGCAAAGATACCCAAGTTAACTTGTGAGTGTTTGAGCTGTGGGCTCCCCTGAAAAGTAGCACTTGAACTTCTAGATATAAGGGAACAATAAATCCATCCTAATGTTTCTCCCAGAAAGACCAGAGGATCAGTGTCAGTGTCTTGCTTCATTCTGCAGAGACAATGAGTCAGCTGGAAGCATGGCAGAAAGAGCTTTGGTAAGACTGACCTCCAGCACTGGCAAATGTGAATGGCCAAGCGAGGCATTACAATTTCGACTTTTTTTGGGGGGGTCCTGTGAGTTAATGGGGTGGCAAGTGCTCCGAGTTTTCATTTTCTTGTCTGTAACACGAGAAGAGCATCCGGAGCATCACTTGGGATTAGCTGAGATCAAGACTGACAGAGGGCTCCTGCTCAGCATCGTAGTTCTGTCTCCCAAAATAGTGTAAGTGCTGGGTAGCAGCAGCTGTCTCCAAAAATTTTTTGAATGTGCTGTTTAACTCTGGCGTGTGGACATTATATTTCCCACAAAGCAAGATTCTGAAGTTAAAAAAAACAGCCATGCAATTCAGGGTATTTCATTTTTAAAAAGGAGTCCAGGGTTTGTATTTATTCTCTGGGTTCCTATCCCTCACCCCAGGCCTGTGCACCTGCCCTGAGAGAGGAGGTAGCCGTGGCAGCCTCACCAGAATCATCGTTGGTAAGAGAGGAGCATAGTCGCCTAGAAGACAGACTTAAATGACACCCGTCTCTGTGTTTCTCTGTTGCCAGGCATGTACGAGTTAAGACCTGGGGTCACTGGGGTGAGTTTTGGAGGACTGCTCTATGGTGGTGGTTTCTGGACACTTCCAGGGTCTTTGCATGAAATTTTGTTAACGGTGGGCTCATTTGTGTGTCAACTGCTACAACCATGCCTATCCTTCCCTTTTGTTCTTTACTGTTTGCTTTGCTCTCTGTTGTGAGCACCATTTTAGCGCTCACCTCATGTACAAGTCACTAGTCTTAAGACATCTGGCCTGTCTTCTTTCTGAACAGGAATTTCTGAATGTTGATGAAGATCTTTTGAGACTTGACGTTGCTTGGCAGGCTTGTGAACCGAAGGTGCAGGACTGTGGGTTTGGGTGAATTGTATGGCCAGTCCATATGCATGCTAATGTCGCTTTTCTAAAGCAGTTGTAACAAATCTTTATTAGCTTAGATTATGGCTTTAATTGACCTTTATGAGCTGGGAATAGAGGACGGGATTTGGGGGCCTTGGAGCCTGTTCTCAGTTCTTTCACTGACTTTGAATCACTTCAGGCTTGTGTGTCATTGTTATACTTTCTGTCAGGAATAAATGGAAACCGTTATCAGTGCCCCACTCCTGCCTTCTCCAAGTGTTCAGGATCTGTGAAGGAGTCTTATTCACATGTGCTTCCCCCCAACCCGGGAATAGTAGGATATATTACAGATTTTCTGTAACAGCATTAGAGGGTTGTTATGACCCCAGACTGACATACTAATGACACATGCAGACATCTAACACACAGCTGTGTGGACTTTCCAGGTCTCTCCCCCCCACTTTAATCTCCTTGGAATTATTTTTAAAAATTGTGAAAGGAGAAAAATGAACTGGTAGAAGTCAAAGTGTATCCTTTATTAATTTTGTTTTTCAGTATATAAGCAGTTATTATTGTTGAAGAAACAGGTAGCCAAGTCTGAGAGTCAAGTCAGATGAACACTAGCTTTAGCTATAGGCTGACATAGCCCCTGCTCACAATCCCCTATACTGTAATTCCTCTATAGGCCCCACCTAAGTCTGCCTGGTCTTGTGTAGCCTATAGCTAATGCTAGCATTTGTCTGACTTGGCTCTCAGACTCGGCTATGTCTGTGCAGGTCCCAGCTGTTGCTGTGGGAATAACATGATTTTGAGGTACTCTTGTGTCTTTGCAACTGAAGGAGTAGCTGCTGTCTTCACCCAAGGAACCACCCTGCTTATCATGATGCCTGCAACTTGAACCTGGTCATTTCTTTCTCTGAATTCTCCCTCTTTGTTCCACTCCTCACAAGCAGAGTGGTCCAGCTCTGCCTACCCCCAGGAAAATGCTCAGTGTAGACTTAGCTATGTTAAAAATCTTTTTTTTTCAAATGATCTAACCAGACTGTAAAGGTTTTTAAGGGAATTTTCTGCCCATATTCCCATTTGACAATGTCTAGAAAAAGATTTGGAACTATATTCCATATCCATCAAATTACTTAATTACGGCTGGGAGGAGAGGGACTTGGGCAAAGTGTTTGTGATGTGTGTGTGTGTTCAGCTTACTTCGGGTTGTAGGATTATCCTAAGATAGCGTGTCTAAAAGCGCCATGCACTTTGTGCTCTGGGCCCCTATGTCATCTTAGTCATTATCTCACTTTTTAAAAACGTCTCATGGAGACCAAGCTGGCCTCAAACTTGCTAAGTAGCTCAGGCTGGCCTTGATTGCCTAAGACTTCCACCTTTACCTCCTAAGGTATGATCAACAAGTGTGTGCCACCATGCCTGGCCATCACCTCAGTTTTAGGCAGGGTTCTTCACTCTTTTGTCTCTTTCTCTCCCCTCTTTAAATGATTGTCTGTCTGCCTGCGAGTCCGCCAATGGTAGGAGATAAGACTAGATGGGAGGGTGAGGGCAGAGCTAACGTTCTTCAACCTGGTCCTGGCGCCTCGGCAGGAACAGGTGTGTATTTCCCACATATCTTCTTGTAGAGCTGTTACAGGTCTGAATGGGTAATCATGGAGAGAGAGATGGCTTGTGTTCCTGCTTTAACTTTGTATCTTTCCTCATGCAGGACAAGCAGCATCAAAGACTTGAAGGATGGGTAAAGACTTCCGCTACTATTTCCAGCATCCTTGGTCTCGCATGATCGTGGCTTACCTGGTCATCTTCTTCAACTTCTTGATATTCGCCGAGGACCCAGTTTCTCACAGCCAGACAGAAGCCAATGTTATTGTTGTTGGAAACTGTTTTTCATTTGTAACAAATAAATATCCTAGAGGAGTTGGCTGGAGGATTTTGAAGGTGCTTCTATGGCTACTGGCCATTCTCATAGGACTAATCGCTGGCAAGTTTCTGTTCCATCAGCGCCTATTTGGTAAGTACCGTAAGTACCGTGTATCGCCATGCTGCTGGCTCTTGCCTTGCTGGTCTCTGCTCCAGGGAAGAAACTGACGACCCAGTGGGGTGTGGTTCCCACTGCTGGTCTGATTGATGATGGTCAAGAGTAGGGATATTTACCCATCAGATACTCACTTATCACATACCACACACTAGGCTAGAGCATGTAGTAGGCAAAGCCTCTGCTCACGTAAATACTTTCCTTCTGCAGGAAGGAGGCAAAGAGATAAATGTGCAACACTTGATGAGTTGCTATGCTGGGGGAATGAAATCCAATGTGAGAGCTGTGGCTTGTTCATCACTAAGAGACTTTAGTAAAAGCATATTGAACTCAGCATGATAGCAATGGAAGAGTATTGTACTTGGCAATGATAACAAAGGAGGTGGGAATTTGGGGGGATTTAGATGGAACACCTTTATAGAACAAATAAATATGACTACATTTCTGAAGGTCTCTTTAGTCTTGGGCTTAGGATATGAGATGAAATCATAGCTTTACAGAGGACAGGAGCAGAGCCCCTATTCCTTAGATGCAGGCCCAAGGGAAGACGAGGCTGAAGTAGGTGTATCTGAGGTGGTGGAGTAAGGCAGAAAGCATCTTGCCATTGATAACCCTTGCTTTACTATGAAGAACAAAAGTAAAGGCGGTCGGATAATAAGGGATTTTAAGGCACATGGTCAAGGCTTGGACCACTGGGTAGAGGGAGGTCAGTGGGCTAGGGATGGGTGGATGGACATGTTGCTGATTATCACAGAGAGTCACCAGGGATAACCACTTACAAATGTGAATGGTGCCAATCTGAATTGTCCAGCATAGTCCCCAGAACATGGATTTGGAAATCTGATGGAGATTGCTCAGATTTGTATACTGCAAATAAATACTGGTAAGGGGAATCTGGCTGGATAGAAAGGCAGCTAACAGTCTGCAAAGAGCCTGAAAGAGCTCGAAGATTTAGGCAAAACCCAAGCATTCCAGAGTTCAAGTGAAATGGAAGTAATAAAAGGGAGAAGATTTGCAGGTGTGGTTGAACGACAGTCATTCTTTAGTGGTGATTTCTAGGGTGTGGTCTTTAGGGTTATAGACATTGGTCAGGAGGGATAGGTCATTGACAAAGAGGATGCACTGGAGCATAGTGTTAGTTGGCTTTCCAATCAAATATGGAACAAGCATGCACTATGTGTAGTTATTATATGTTTAGAAGCAGCTAAGAGTGGGTGGTGAACTTGAAAGTCTCCGTTTCCGAAATGGGTAGGGAGTTCTGGAGAGAGAAGCCAGTAGGTTTTCTTACAAGTAATAGCTTCAGGTGTTTGTAAGCTATTTGGGGAACTTTAAAAAACGTAGTAGTTATGGCAAATGGGCCAGACTCTTAAGGCTGGATCTATGAAAGGATGGCTGAGAACCATCTAGTTAAAATAATGGCCTAGTAATGAGGGGAGGTGATTTGACTTTGAAATTGTTACATTTTGCCAAGTTCTTCTCTTATAAATTCCATCTCTTATACTAGAACCAGATTTCACTCGTGGCTTGCATGTCAATTCTCCTGTTAATATAAGTAGTTGGGCTGTGGAAAAAGCACTCAGATTTCAAGTGGTTTACTGAGTATGAACTATTTTAAAATAACGCAAAAGTGCACCTCAGCCCTTCAGCCTACAATGGGAAAGATTTTCAAGTCAGTTTTAGTACTTCAGTTTGACAGTTTCTTTTTCTTCCCTTTGCTCTCAATCTCTGAAATGATGCATCTTAGAGAAGGAATCACTAGTCTGCCAGTTTCGTGAGTGAGGTGAACGAACTCCAGGTTGAGCTTCCTGATGAACTCAAAACCTGTGTTCTCTGTCTCTTTTCATTTCTCTTTCTCCTTGGCTCACAAACTCTAAATCTTTCCTCCTAGCCATTCTCTCTTCCTCTGGTTCACTGTGGACTACGGAGTGACTTTACTGTATTGCTAAGTGACACCTACCATCTACAGGGTGGAATCCAAGTTCTTTGGATTGATGGCCGAGCTCTTGATGACTACTACAGCCTGACTTTTGCCTTTCCACTGTGCACAGTGTGTTACTCTCAAACCCGCTGCCTCCTTTGAAGAAGGACACTTAAAAGAAATCCCACACTAGCTCAGAATTGAGAATAATAGACCGTTATTTATTTAGTGGTAGACTCACAAATCAGAATCCTCTGCTGGAACAGAGAACAGAAACCGAATCCCGGAGCCAGAAAAGAGAGCGGATGCATGCTTTTAATCGGCATAAATAGTATAAGAAGCCACGCCCCAGTGGGCGGTTAACTTAAAGTCTATTGGCTATATGATTTCCTACAGGACTCCTTCACTGTCCCTTTTCATAGTCCTCCTGTGTCACTTGGGCCCCCTCTGACTCTTCAGACTACTTCTTTCCCCTTCAATATAACTGAGTGATATCCCAGTACAGATGTCAGCGCCTACAAGTTGTCTTCTAAAGCCATCCGACATTATTAGAGTTGTCTATTCTCCACAGGAGACTACTTGCTGCAAAGCACTGTGGCAGAATGCCCTCAAGTGATAGCCCGCAGCATTGTGGGAAAGTATCCAAGATTTGATGCAAGCACAAATATTCTTATTGGCTTGACAAGTGATAAATGTTTCCGTCTTGGTTCCCAGATAACTAGCCTTTTAAAAAGCTATATTTAAGCCTTTAATGATGTGAGGCCACAAGCCCACGACAGTGATGTTGATGATGTATGTGAGGGGACTAAAGCTACATGACAAGCACAGAACTTTGTGCTACAGAAATACCAGGGTGGTTTATGAAATGATCAGAATAATTTCGTGCCATCAGGGCAGCAATCTCACCTTTTGTAATTCTCTAATAAAATGCCAGATGATAGATATTAAATAAAATTCCATGTTCCCTCCAGTTCATTATAAATCTCTCAGATGCTTTATTATCTCTACTTAGGAAACTTCAAAAAAACCCCAACAGGATACTATTAATTTATATACAAATGAGGGACAGGAGTGATACAATGAGCACCTCTGTAACATGTTCAGTGGTTACCCAACTATGTGTGATATGCAATGTTGCCATTGTGGTTCAGTGGTTACCCGTTTATGTGTGAGATCCAAAGTTGCAATTGCAGTTTTACAGCTCTGGAGATACAATATTACAATTGCAGTTTTACTGCTCTGTGGAAGCAGCATGCTTTTTGTGTTTTTGGGTCTTGCTTGTGGCCTAGGGTGGCCTTGAACTCTCAGCTCCCCAAGAGCTGGGATTGCAGGCCTGATTCACCATACTAGCAGGGGCAGGTGACTGAGGAGTACATTCAAAAGAATTTCTTCAGTTTCAAGATTAACTCTTGCTGGTTGTCGTATAAAGACATATCAGAAGGGAGCTTGGTTGAATCATCAGTTTGCACTCTCTGGTGTTTCTCTTTTCTGTTTGCTTGGACGAGTCTTGCATATATAATATGCATTCAAATAATATGTTCTGGCATGATTTGCTATCCATGGATAGAGAAATTCTGCTTGCAATATTTATATAAAAAGAGAACTTAAGTTCATTAAATAATTAATTTTTATTCTAAATATAAATTGAAGTGATTCCCAACAACATGTGCACTAGTATATGCATCAGGAAGTTGGGGTTAAGGAAAGGGAGGAAGATCTAATGTGCTTGACACACAGCATTCAATCAATTTAAAGGACTGGATAAAGATTTCTTCATCTTTCCTATATTGATTTTGTTGATGTTACCTTTTCATTGGAAACTATAGAAAGGTATTCGTTTGTTCATCCATAAAATATGAGATAGGGAATTTAAAATCTGTTTAAAGAGACAAGGTGCACAGACATGAAAAATTAAATACTCTGATAATAAACGGGAATACATCTCAAGTATCAAATGAATAGTCTACACCAAGTGCTGTGGGAATTTAAGAGGGGAGGATCAAAGTCGGCTAGCAAGGTGAAAGGAAGCTTGCCTACCCTAATGGGACCTCAGCTGAGTCTAAAGCAAGAGTGGGCTTAGGAAGAAATGTGTTGGGAGGCCTTGATGTCTGTTATGGTCTGGCAGCTCTCTCCAAAGCTCAGCAACATGAGGGATTCCCTCCCCAGCGAGACTTCCTGCTCGCTACCCGCTCTCTCTGGAGACTGTCTCTGGGCCTGGAGGACTGACCTTATCTGAAAGCTGTAAGCCTCACTGCCTGATTTATCTCTAGCATTACCCTTGGCACAGGTTCCTGCTAGAAGCCTCCCCCTGCTTCTCTATGCACTGCATAGGGTAACTAAGACTTGTACTAGGGGCTTTGCTATAGGACCCTGCTGCCACATGTGAATCTTATGATAAGAACGTGCCATTTAATGCAAATTAGAATTTCCCCTAGATTGCCCAATCCTATGTATCTCCTATACTCTGGAATAAAGTTGATTGGATTCACTGAAGTCATATTTTGGAGGGCTATCTCTATCATATCAATAGCCATCAGAATCCTGTTCCCCGCTTCTGCTCCTTCCACCCTCGTGGAACAATGAATCAAGGATCTTAGGAAAGAAGAACCAAAGAAATGCAGAGGTCGGGACACTGGGTAAATGGTGGTGTCAGCAAAGAGATAAAGGATGATTTGGGTTTTGAAATATGGGCATGGTAGTGGGAAGAGGAGAAAGGCTTGTCTGGAATGAGGCTGTGAAAGGCTTGTTTTAAGAAAGAGTCGGAGAGACAGTGCAAAGGTTGGCTGGCTCTAAAGTTCTTTGATCTTTAAATGCTTTGTGACTTTAGACTTAGGTTCTTTGAGTTTCATCATTCTGAAGAAACTGTGAAAAAATGGCTAGTTACTGAGGGAGTTGATGAGGCAGAATCTGAGGGGGGTCATAAAGGGGAGGCCTGGGAGTTAAAGAGGTCCCATTAACTAGGGTTGAGAGTGTTCAGGCCTAGTATGCAGTAGGAGAGAGTATGGAGCAATGAGAAATCAAGCAGGATGTTAGGGGTTAAGAGTGTTCAGGCCTAGTATGCAGTAGGGAATGGAGCAATGAGAAATCAAACAGGATGCGAAGGGGAGAATTGGAAACTTCCAGAGCTGATGGAACCTGAGGTGTGAGCCTCAGGGTGAGACAGGAGTTAGTTAGGGCAGACTGGGTGGGATGCCCGGCAGTCTGATTGTCTTGGGGCCGAAGGAGGAGAGAGAAGGTTCTGCTTCATGGGGAGCTATAGGCAGTGGCCATGTGTCATGAAGACTCTGCATCATGTCTCACGAGGCTTCACCTGGGCCATTGCTCTCCTCCCAAACCGTGAGGGCAGATTCGTTGCTTAAAATACAGTGCATGGTCCTATGTTCAGCAGGTCACCCAGCTAAATACTGCACTCTCAGACTTGAGAGTGTGAACAGCGGCTGGACGTCTGTTTCTGTAGATAGCATGTGGGGAGGGGAAGTAAGGGCTAAAAACAGCCCTTGTGGGAGTTAGGGTTAGTTTTTGCCACTAAAAGATCTTGCTGACATATTGGTATAAACATGGGCCTGGTGTTTCAGAGTTGAGGACCCTGGGCTGTGGGTCTCTGGCTACAGTTGAGAATCTTCATTCTTATCCTCTTCGTTTCCCCCAAGATATCTAAACTTTATTAAAAACATCATGATTATTTTTTTAAAGGGTTGTGACAACAGAGGGCTGGTTTCTAGACCCCTAAAGAGAACCGGAACTAGATGGCCCTAGCAGCCTTACAATTATGTTATGCAAACTATCAATGGCCTTCTATTGTTTTCTTTGTGCTTTTCATTGTTTTATTTGTAAACAGAAAGTTTTTGTTTTTTGAGGGGAGTAATTTCACTATATCATGTGGCTTTAAAAGAGTAATTCTAGTCTTTTTCTTATGTTATTGTAATCGAAGACAAGAGAGGCTGGCAACAGTATTTCATCAGTTAAGGAATTTAATGATGCTGACTGCCTGCTTGTCTCTACTGCATAGTTTTAAGTCTGCTTTGAATACTGTATTTTGTATTTTTAACTAGATCTTTGGTTTTACTTTAAAATAGAAAAGACAGGCATTCTAGAAAATGTGGGCAAAGTAGTCATGGTGATATGGGATTATTAAGCTATGAAAAATCAAGTACTTTGGAAAAAACATTATTTCAATATAATGATATGGGTGTGGGTTGAATTCTTTGCGTTAATTTGAAATCCAAACAGCTCACTAATAATACATGAATAATAAATTCATTAGTGCTTATGATGAATGGCCCTTAGGTGTATCATAGTACTTAGCATGCACGTAGGAGAATATGTTCATAGCTGCTCAGCAGACAAATAAACAGTTGGTGGTTTTCAGTGTATGGTCAAGATGATGAGGAACCCTTATGTCCATATCTCACCTACAGATCTGCAAGTGATACTCACACTGTTCAGAGCTTTCAACTTTGTCCTTTCAGTATTAAGTACTTTACACTGGAGACAACAGTTCTATCAAGATATCACCGCCTTCATGCTCAACAAATCTATCCCGAGCATTAATATCTTCATTTCTGAAAGTGCTTGAATTGTCAATACTCAGTTCCAATCTATAGAGAAAGTACTTTCAGGGCCAGAGATGCCTAAAGACTGTATTGCCAAGCTTGGCACATCCTTCTGGTAGGAGAAGTAAAGCAAAGCTCGAATGTATAGCTATGTAGATGAAACAGGCTAGGGGAAGCAAACTGAAAAATAATTGGCCCGTTAAAAAAATCAACAGACTGTTGTTCTTTATGGGGGAATTTGGTGTGAGAGAGCTGTTGAGGGTAGGCGCAGGTGTCTGTCGTAGGGCACTTTCCCAGCATGTGTGTGGCCCTGAGTTTGTTGCTCAGTGTTGCAGAAAGGGTCACTGAGGTGTGGAGCCCTTTACAGAAGAACTGCCCATGACTGTAGTGCTCTTTCTCTCCTGTGGCAGGAAGAGATGGCAAGGCTGGAAATCCCACATAACTGTGCCCTCCCACCTACCTGTGAGGTGCCTCCATTAGCTTGCAGTCTGGAGGCACATCCATTAGCCCTAAAAGGCAATCAGCTGCAGCCTTCAGGGCAGCATCTGCTGTGCTCCAGTTCCTGTAGGGGAGAGATTACAAACTCAGTACAAAGGTGTTTCAAGGACTTAATACTCAGGTAGAGCATTGTAATTCAGCAGCTATTAACCAGGAAGGCTTTCTAGGTTGTTTTTTTTGTTTTTGTTTTTGTTTTGTTTTGTTTTGTTTTTTTCTGTTCCTGGTTGAGATGAGTCATTCACAGTCAAGGGACTCTTTCTTCCCACTTTGATTTTCACCTTCCACTCCTCATTCCCTGGGGGGGAGGTAATGCCATGCCATCCTTATGGAGACAACTATCAAATGGAATGGCAGCAAACAGCTGGACTCATATACCCAGTAAGAGGAAAACCAGCTCACTCTTAGTGAGGTGGACCTGGCCAGGGTAGAAATTGGCAGCTCGTGTGACCGCAAGTGGCAAAGCTGGCAGCAAAGAGAGCTTGCTTATTGGATTATTTAGAATTCGTACATTGTTTGTTTTTCCAACATAGGGTAATTATTCCTGACTGAAGCAGGGGTGTTATTTGAGCAAATACTGCCTTTTTTTCTTTTCCTGGCCTGCTTTTCTTTTCCTCCCTTTCCTTCATTCACTGCTGTAATCAGACTCAGTCTGAAAGATACTTTCATGGAGTTAAAATACTGTGCTGCTTAGGGGGTGCTGTGGACTAACAAGAGTGTGAGCCAAGACAACAATGGGCGGTCTTGGTCCCTTCATAGGGAAATTTGCTAGGTGGGTGGCTAGTAGGAGGGTGTGGGATAAAGCTCTCACAAGGGGCTATGTTGCTATGAGGGATTCTAGATAGAAGGGGACAAAGAAAAGCCATCACAAGATGCAGGGGCTTCCAGGATCAGAATAGAGGTTTTCAGAATAGCAGGACCTGCCTGCTCCTGGCTGTGAATATCAGGTTATGGGTGTGGGTGGCCGGAGAGGCCCTCCTGTGGTTTTGATTTGGGTCCTAATGAGCATGATCCAGTGTTATTGTTGATGGATACACAGAAACACACAAGGTTCATTTCCCCGGCTCCAAGGTCGTCACAATAGCCAGCAGCAAAGTTAGAACCTAAACTCAAATCTGATTTCCAGACAGAAGCCTTTCAGGGACTCCAGATGGCAAACTGGCAGCGGCTGGCCTTGTCTGACTTAGGAGTGGGTCATGCCAGGCTACTCCCTACGGCTCTGCTCCACATTGTCCGAGTCCAGAGCTTTCTGGCATTAGCCCCACCTGACAGCCCTTCCTTTGGGTTATTTAGAAAGTCGTTTGATTGACCTGGCAGGAAGGTCCCAGTTTCAGGGCAGAGACCGTCTTTGCTGTGGAGCTTCAAGAAACTCCAAAGGTGCTTCCTGCAGCGAGCCCATTCTCATCAGACGCTCCTTCAGCTTGAGAGAAATGTGATGACAGGCCAATATTTTTCCCTTGCCTAGCACACACGTATTGCACTTTGTGTGTCCTTGAGGGCATGGCCAGGATAAGCCAGCTAAGAGTGGACACATGGGCCTGAGAGTGCATGGATGAATCTGCTTCAGAAGTTCGGGGGAGGTTATGTCCTAACTTTTAACCCTTTTCATTTTATGGCTGTCCCAGTTTCTCCCTTTTTCACAGCAGCATTCTGTCACCGATATTCCTGACAAATGTTTCAGGACTTGTTTGTGACCATGTTAGACGCCGTACTTACAGGAGGTCTCAGCACACAAATCCACGACATGGGTATATTTAAGAGGAGCCTCGGACACAGACGCATGGCGACCACACTGCTTTCGGATGCCCATCGGACACAGACGCACGGCAGCAGCACCGCAATGCCACTGCGATGCTAGCGAGGGATGACTGCGGAGAAGTGGAGTGGGCCCTCAAGTTTGAAACCTCGAGATGTTGTTCTCATCAGGAATGGGCGAAGGAGGTTTTGTAATGCAGCATGAGTTGCTGGGAGTTAAGCACTCTCCGGATGAATGAGTTTGGCCAGAGCATCCTTGTTACACCTTTCTCCACTGGACCCTGTCAGGAATGGAGGATGCAAAGTCTCAGGGTGTGAACAGCACCGGCAGAAAATCTGTTACAGTGGAAAGGGGGCCAAGCCAGGCTGGTGACCATGTGCTGTGGAGGAGGAAGGGGCCAGATAGTCTGCGGTAATGTGTTATGTTCCTGCATCAGCAGCTTCAGTTAGATGGGAAGCAAGTAATGAAAGCGTCAAGGAAAATTATGGAAGCTCTTTACTTTTTTTAATTGAAAATAGTTCATACAATATATTCTGATTACAGTTTCCCTCCCCCAGCTTTTCCCAGAATCTCCCCAGCTCCATGTCCACCCAGATCCACACCTTTTCTTTCTCTCTGTCATTAGAAACCAAACAAGTACCTTAAAATAGTAAATAAAATAGGAAAAAGTAAAACAAACCACAGTTATGGAGGGTCTCGAAGACCGTGTTCAAGATCTTAAAGTAACCTGAAAACAGCAGGGACCACAGAACGTATCCCTTCTTGTCTTAAAATCTAAATCGAAAATACTGTGTGCTTATTCTGGAGAAAAGCTAAAATTGAAATCAAGGAAAAAATTGAGTCTTTAATCTCAAGTATGACAAAAATCCCATCGGTTTGGAGGAAAGGTGAATGGCCGTGAGGAGCAAGGTGCCACAGGTGGGCCAGCGCCTGGACTCAGTGACTGAGCTCCTTCCAGAAGCAACACCAGTGAGGATGAAGGCAGAGAGTGAGTGAGGAAAACCCAGCTAAGACAACTACCCAGCCTGTCTCCTGCTTTAAACAGAGTGACAGCTTCACTGAAGGTCACGTGTTCTTGGAGCCCATCCTTGTCATATATTGAACAGCCGCTGCATTGATCTACTTCTAACACTGAAGCTTGACTTCTCTCTTGATCCTCCTGCTTTATTCTCCAAATTTGCTAGAAAGATGAACATTTACTTTGTGTTATTGTAATACCAGGAGAGACCATGAAAAGGCGGGTTTATTTCAGACACATATGCTGAGCTGTAAGGGCATCAGCGCTCCGAGTTCTTTTTGAAGCTTCCTTTTTGCCTGAACTTGTTTGCTCTGAGCCATGCCTATCCATTTGTCTCAACTGATTTGCCAAGGTCACGAACCTTCAATATAGGCTTGATGTCTATCATCCAACTAACACTGGGCATCTTCTACATTTGAGGGCTCTAATATTGAAAAACGAAATCTCCGTTCTGTTTGTGTTGAGCTTGCATCATAGTGAGAAAAGGCAGACAAATAGATAAGCCATCGTCTGTAAGTCAGAGGACAGAAAATGCTGTGCATCCGAACAAGCAGGAAGTGGGGCATGGAAGCAGGGAATGGCAGAATTCTCTCTCTACTAAGATGGCATTTGAATAAGGACCTGAAGAAGATGAAGCAGCCACCTGGGTGTCTTTCTGGGAGAACACATCGGATGAAGGGCATGGGGAAAGCACAGAAGCCACAGGTTGGATGAGTCTGGAGCACTTGGTAAGCAGCAGAGGTCACAGGCTAGTGCAGAACCAGCCCAGGGATAGCGGAAGTAGGGGAAGTGGGACTGCAAGCCTGGAGGAATTCATTTGCAAAATCTTTTTTTTCCAGGAAGTGAAAGGAGATCACTAATAAACAAATAACCTTGCCTATAACTTTTTCGCTTGTTAATCGAAATGTAATGTATTCAGAAGTGCATTTGAGAGACACCGTGGTGTCCTGTGTCTGAGAGGAATACAATCAATGCTTCCCATCTAGCATTCGTTCCTTCCTAGGAACTCCACAGTCTGGCCTTCTTTATGGTGGGACCGATGATGCTCTCCTCCTTTCTTTGGGAAATAAAGCTTTTGGCTTCATTTTTTAGACTAAATTTTATTTATATTATGAAGCCCAGGTTGGCCTTGAACTTGCCCTTCTTCTGTCTCCATTTCCAAGTCTAGGATGCTGCGTGGGTTAAATGTTTCTCAGGAGTGTCCCTTCTTTGTGCCTGGCCCGTGGACACAGGGCTGCTTTGTTTTGGGACTGGGAGCAGGGGAGGCACTGAAGGAGATGCTGGAGGCAGCAGATGGGGACAGTCACAATTGTCCTTCAAAGCTGTGACTCTCAGATTCCCACACAGAGAAAGAAAAGTCTTTCTCAGCATGACCAGATGTTCTGGCCACATGAGGAGGAGGCTGTAGATGGTGCCAGGGCCCTTCCCAGGCTCCTTCCCATGACTGCCACAGCCACCCGACTGTGAGCGGAGGCCCCCAAAATGACTCTACATTTTATTTCCAGGTTGTCTCATGCTTTACGACTGTAACATTGCTGAATCCAGTCCCAGACACTGCATTTTGTAAACACAAATGCTTAGCAAGCCAAGCCTAAGAGGCCAGAACACCTACTTAGTGTCTGGACTGTAGCTGACAGCCCAAACAGAAAGCTGTCGACAGTGGGTGGGGAAGATCTCTAAGTTCAATAATTTAGCAGGTCTAGACATATGCTAGCCTTAGATTTGCAGGAGGGCTCGATAGAAGATGTTTTTGCATTCATAAAAGGAGTGTTTTTAGAGGACCGTGCTTGTGGCATGGCAGCTCTGGGCACCGGGGTCACAGCAGTGATATAGTCTGGTAGGGGGTAGCTCTGGGCACCGGGGTCACAGCAGTGATATAGTCTGGTAGGGGATAGCTCTGGGCACTGGGGTCACAGCAGTGATTGGCATGGCAGCTCTGGGCACCGGGGTCACAGCAGTGATATAGTCTGGTAGGGG
>LOJH01023284.1:0-17943 GCA_001685095.1 Ellobius talpinus | reverse complement strand
CTCTCTCTCTCTCTCACACACACACACACACACACACACACACACACAGAGAGCTAACATTTTCAGCTTTTCCAAACTGGTAGAACAGGTTGCTTGAGCCTTCTCAAACCTGTTTAGAATTACCTGTGCTTTTTCTATGACCCCCCTAAACCTTTTCTAGTTCCAGACTTCAGAGCACTCCTAGTTAAAGCCTTCTGTCACCCTTCACACTGACACCTGCTGAGTCGTTAAGGCAGCTCGGCCCTACAGGGACACAAACCTGCAGTTGCTGCCCTGTGCATGTCCTTCAGTGGTGTGGCCAACTGTGCTCAGCAAGCCTGCAGAAGTGGCTGTCAGCATAAGCGATGAGAGCTGCAGTGTTTCCCAATATTGACCGGTTGTGGCTTTCCCTCATGGTGTTTTGCTATAACTGAAGTTATTTGGCAGTTCTTAGGTCGAACTTCCTTCCGATGGTAACACTCCTCTCTACACATCCGTGGCTCAGGGTGACATCTATGTGTCATACATATATCCAGTACAGGTGTGCTTTATGATTGAGTCAAGGTTTAGACAATGCCTCTGCAAGTCAAAAGCTAAAAGGCCTGATTATAAAACGGCTCACGGAGTGAAACTGGATGTAAAATTGGTCTAACAAGTAGCTAGAGAGAGCCACACGACTGAAGAACAAAATAACCTTCATATAGTTACACTGAAGAAGCTCTGAACCTGTGGGGGCCTCTGGAGGAAAGAGTAGACAGAGAGAGGAGCTCTCCAGATGAAAAATAACCAGACACCTGCCTGATACAAGCTTGGGAATGTCCGTCTCCTCCCTGATTGATTACCAAGTCTCCTGTCTCCTATGCAGTGTCGCCTTCCCCACATGCTCTACAGAGCATACACAATGCCAGCTGCCTCCATGGCAGAGGTGGGAGCTGGCTCTCAGCCTCTCCCTGCCTCTCTGCATCTAGGGGCTGGACTAAGCAGAAGAAAGTCTGAAGTTTTTTTGCAATAGGAAGACTGTTAACTACCTAAGGAGATAGGCAAAGAGAAGAGTTGGGTGTACGAGGTCTTGGGTGGTTTGACACGAGATTTGGTAAGCAACTGGCTAATGATAATGGAGCATTCAGCTTCGCGGAGGCAGAGCTCCACGGTGTGAAAGGCTCACAGCTCAGACATCTAAGCTCACTTGCTAAGAATTTATGCTGCAAATCCTTCAGGTGAACCAGGATTCCTGGGTCCTAACATTGGGGTGCCTGTGCTTGCCGTGGGAATGGGCAGGGTAAGGAAGCACTCACCGCTCACAAACCCTCCCTTTTTGGTGCTCAGAATTCCAGCTACAGTGGCGGCGATGGCAGAGTCTCCGCTTTGTCATCCTCCAGGGAGGAGAAGTTGGTTGGTTCCCATTTAAATCTTTCACATCCTCTCTACAGAAACTGCAGGTTTTGTAGCATGCACCCTTGTGTGTGGGATCCCCACTCTCCCCCACTTGGAATGGCTGTTCTACTGAATTCTGAGAGTAATTAACATGTGCTACGTCATTCAGACTTAACCACTGTCCTGTGTTGAGCATAAGTTGTCACATTCAGCCAACTACCATGAGTGAACCAATGGCATGCTTGTGTGTTTTGTTTTCCGGTTAGAACCAACCCAAAGGGGGGAAATGAAGAGCCGGGACCTTCTCACCTCCTCTCTGAAAACAATGATCCTCTCTAGGCACTTTGTGGCACTTTGTCGGGGTGGTGTGGCCTCGGCATAAAAATCCATCTAGTCTAGCTATCTGCATACACGCGTCTGCATTGACCTGGACAGGTGATTTCTATTTATTGAAGAATCCTACCAGTTGGGGCTGGCATGTCCTAGTTAAGGCTCATCCACTCACTGAACTAGGGAACCAGCTTAGGTAGGTGGACATAGGCCCACATAAGCTACGGGATGGGCACTCCTGAGTTATTCCCAGAATTCAGGCCATCACTGCTGGGTCCCAGCATCACAGTAAATGGGATGAAGTGAGACTGATTTCCCCAGCACTGTCATCAGAATGGATGTAAACCTTAAAGAACAAAGAGAAGGAGCTGGAGAGATGGCTCAGTGGTAAAGAGCACTGGCTGTTCTTGCAGAGGACCTGGGTTTGGTTCCCAGGAGCTACCTGGCAGTTCATAACCATCTGTAACTCCTGTTTCAGAAATTCAGCATTCTCTTCTGACCTCCAAATGCCACTAGGCACACACAGTGCGCTCTCATCTACTCATGCAGAACACTCAAACATAAAGTAATATAAGTCAATCTTTCTCCTTTAAATTAAAAAAATAAAGAGGAAACAAAATCCCTAAAGAATTAAAGGATTTACCCAAGTGAAACAGAGCCCACGTCCAACCCAACTAATTTAGCAGAAAGAATCTGTACCCTGAGAGTTAAAGGTCAGAATTAGAGTTGGCCCCTTCAGACATAAAACACATTTCTCCAGACTGGATCTCAGGATCTTGTCACTTAGCCTGCCAGTGTGCCTGCCTAATTCATTCTTATGTAATCCACCAAGCGGGTGAGACTAGACACCATCCCCGGTGAACTATTACCTAAGGCAGAAGCTGAGGTCCCTATACATTTCTGATTAGGACTTTACCCACCAAATTTTAAAAGTCAGAACTCAGATTATGAAGACTAAAACCACCAGATCTTGTTATTGGTTAAAATCAATGCTCGTGTGTGTGTGTGTGTGTGTGTGTGTGTGTGTGTTGCACATGTGCACTGACTTAAAGTCCTAACTCAGTCTAATGGAGTCATTCTGGTTCTGTCAATTAATGGACTCTTGTTCCCCTAACTCTCTTTCCCTCCTGCCCAGCAAATTGTGGTTGTGTTGAAGACAGTTTTCTGTGTGTCCAGCCCTAACCCACCCATGAGATGGAGTGATTTCACACCTCCCCACGCACCTCACCCGACTTGACTGTTTTCTTTCATTGCAGGGATTCTTTTGCTCCGACCTCAGCCTTCCCAGTAGTGGCCTTGCTTCCAAGCCCCTGTCTGCCCAGAATGGAACCCGGGTCTGTTCCCCCACTCTTTCCTCTGCAAAGCACTTTGGGACTGGCACACTTAGAGGGCATTTCAACCTCTTCAGTGTGCAGTCAACAGGGCCGGGCTGTTTGGAATGGCTTAGCTAGCTTGCTGAAACTTTCCTCAATCTCCTAAAAATGTCATTTAGGACCTAATATGGAAAAACAGACCTTAGGGAAAGAAAGGGTGTGTGAAATGTATACTCAAAACAAAACCTTCAAGTTCAGAAAACTGGTCTCTTGGGTTTCTCCGTTTCCAGCAATTGTTCCCCTATTTGGGATTCCAATTTGCTTTTTAAAAATAATATTTTTCTTTTGTAAACGTGTTCAGGAAGCAACCTGCAAGGTCTCTGTGCAGATTGCCACCTGCATCTTGGAGAAGTGGACAGGGCTGAGCATTTCTTTGACTCTCTTCCCCTTTCCCATTTTCACAAGGCCAAGGTTCAAATCCAGCCAAAATGGGCCTTTGTTGCTCTGGGCCCGTGAGCTCTTTTGCAACCCAAGGGCGCCGTGTTAGAAATCCCAATGCACGTGCTCTTTTGGAGGTTGGCTGTCTCCTTCGCAGGCAGACTCAGCTGCTGAAAGATCTGTTGCTTGGCCCTGCATCTTTCCTTGCTCTCTCCTGTACCCTATGCTGCGGGTCTGTACTAAGTCCTGGCTCCGCTCTGTAGCTGGGTCCTATACCCCGGAGAGCTGCTTCTATACCCCAGCATGAACCCTCAGAGCTCTGTGCTACTCTATATTCCAGGCGTGCCTCCCCTTGGGCTTTTGGAAGTTCCAGCCCTGAGCAGCCAGCAACAGCCTTACACTCCCTTTGTGTCTTGACTGCTGCGGTGACCCTGATAGAAACAGTCATACTCTTTCTGACACGTTCTCTCTGTAGTTTTCTGTACCTGAGGGCATGGTTCAAAGTCCCCCTTTATATCAGAATCCAAAGGTACTCAAGCCCCTCAGATAAAGTGATGTGGTATTTGCATAATGCCAGCACATCCACCTGTGAATTTTAAATCAGCTCTAGCTTACTCATGGTGCCTAATATGTAAATGTTGTGGAATAGTTGGTACGCTGTGTTCAGAGAATGATGCGGGTAGAGTCTGTCCATGCTCAGTGCACATTGATTTGGTTTGTTTTGTTGTTTTCGGATATTTTTGATCCTTGATTGGTTGAACCCAGGAATGCTGAACCCTAGAAATGGGGTTGAACTATCAGGTACCTGGGTGGCCTTGAACCTGGCCCGGTGACTATGTCCATCTGTTGGCTTTGCTTCAGGTCGTCTTCCAGCATCTTCCGAAAAGAAATGATTGAATAAAATAACCCCATCCCAGAGATGCTGGGAAAGTCTGTGATTTTCAAGTTAGAAATTGTATCATTTTTCTTTCCTGTAATTGTTGGATTTCCATATATCCAGTCCCTTGAAAACACAATACCTTAACTCTGGCTTGTCCTTCTAAGCATTGTATGATAGTTACTTAGTTGCCAGACCCTGACTGCATGGTATGGCAGCCTTCATGTTGCTGTCTGTTGCTGTTTTCCCAAGGTGTAAAGCCTGCCATTCGCTTTCCTCCTGCAGCCTTCCTTTCTGTGCGGTGCTGCCTGGCCTGCTGTGAGTTACTGGGTGTGTGTGCTCCCCACCCCTGCCCTGCATGCTCCCCTCTGCCTGTTGCACATGCTCTCCCGCCCTGAGCCCCGTTTCCTGCCCTGCTGGGGAAGCAGCACTTACTCATAGCTTACCCGCCCTTTTGTGGTCTTTATTGGACCCCTTTAGTCAGATCTGGGCTTTCTTTCCCCTGACTGCTGACAACAGCTGTCACCCTGTTCCGTCTCTGGGAAGACTTGTTTAAGGTTGTGAGGAAGGAAACAATGACAACATTTACCTATTGGCAGAAAAACAGATGGCTCCTGAATGTGGTGACAGCCGTAATAGACTCTAATCCACGTTGCCACAGTATTTTGGAAATTTCCATATGTCTATATAATTTTGGAAGTTTCCAGTTTTAAATGTAGGTTCTTACATTCTGCAGAAAACTAGGTTTTCAAAGTTACTGTATTAATAACTGGGACTTTCCACCACATTGCACACTTAGGGGTTAGGTGTATGTGCATGGCTAAGCTAGCCAGGATTCCCTGAAGAGGAATAAGGAAAACTCAGCTGTCTTTAAATGGGACAGGGTTTGACATCACTGCCTGAGATCTTATAAACCTCTTTCTCTTTGATTAACTGCATGCAATGTTCAAGGTAATCAAATACTGTTTTCTGTTGTAGCAACTTCTGAAGAGATATAAAATATCCAACATCGAAATGATAATTACCGTAATGTTTTATTCCAAAGCCACTTAACGCAAGAATAGTTGTGTTGACAATGCATGTGAGTTTGCTTTGATGAACTTCAGGACGTTTAGGTTGCTTGCCAATTTTCAGTCTTGATTGGCGATTCTCATGGGGAATGTTTTTCAGAATAACAGTTTCCAACACTCTTGGGAAATTGCATGCCGACTTGCAGTCACTTCAATGTCTGCCTTCTGATTCCTACACCTTTTTATTCTTTGTGGCTCTCTGAAGAGCTGAAGAGGGTGACGCAGAGCCTGCATGGAGTTTTCCAGACCCTCTCCCTGGCACATATCTCTCTTGCTAACCTTCCCTTTCAGCGTTTTCTCTGTGGTCCTTTAAAAAGGAGTGTGTTTCCTGCCCTGACAGTCTGTTCTTGTCGCAGGCGTCCATGCTGGATGGGAGCAGCCTCTATGGGGCTCGAAGGGGAAGCGCCTGTGGCTCTCGAGCTGTAAGGCACTTTTCATGTTTCCCATCATGCCTCACTGTGTGCTGCATGACCCAGGGGTGTTTGCTGGATGGTGACTAATGTCACAGGAGGAAACACTCTCTGTGTTTTCCTTTGTGATAAAGGTCAGGGATGATGGAATCAGGAAATCTTTGCTTGTTAATTTCGTGTCCTCGCTCACCAGTTTGTACCGAGGTCAGAGACTCGCCTTAGTTGGGTTTCATCCGCTTCAGTACCTGTAGCTCCCAAGTAACATAATGAGTAATGAATTGCTGAACCTGAGAAAAGGAGAAAGGGGTTTGGACAGACCCAAGGGTTGCTTTGATGGTGCTGGTCTCACTTTGCAGGACTTGCTCTGACCCCTCCTGACCCTGAGACAGCTAGTACTGTGTGTGGTAGCCCAATCTTGACACCCTGGGAAGAGTTTCCACCCATCATCTGAGCAGGCATCCTGGAGGCCCGTTTCTCGCAGGAAGTGAGAGCAGAGACGGCCCCTACAGACATTATCTTCTTTATGGTGGGCATGTCTATGCGGGCCTGTCCTAATTCCTGTTTAACAACCTTCACATGACCAATGAGATGGAGGTGTGATTCAAACTCAGAGCTTTCTGACTTACATTAGCTGCCCATTGGCCACTTGACTCCTCAACATAGGTGATAACTGAGGCCTGACAACGTGAATGCTTCTCTTCCAAAGGGTCAAGTCAGTCCAGCTGATCGGAGAACGGCCTAAGGGTCCTTGAGCAGGAAGGAAACAACATGGCATGGTCCTTATATCTCTGTACGCCCCACACCTGAGTGCAAACATGTCTTTATCCAGTGAAGAGATGTAGTTGGGATGCCTCTGAAGCCCTGACCATGCTGGCCACAGCCCTTTGAAACACACAGTGCTTTTGTATAACCCTCAGTGACTTCTGGACATGAGACGACACATGGGGCCTGGGGACATGATATAGCTTCTGGTTTTCAGGAGAGTCAAGTCAGGCCAGCTGGTCTGAGAAGTGTTCTGACCCAGGAACCTTGGGCTGGTAACATGAGGTGCAGTCTCTCTGACCATTACTAGCGAAGAGCTGGGGTCATTTGTTCCTGCATTCAGCAAGTGTGCCAGGCCTTATCTACTTACTGGAGAGTCAGCCGGAAACTGAATAGATGTCTGCTCTGCCCACGGGGGCTGGCTCTCTGTTGGGAAGACAGAGATGGTCCTTAAGATGGCATCATAAGCACTTCCAAAGATCCAGAGTCCTTACAGTTCATAGTGAAGGTGCTGCTTACAAGGCCTCGCAGCCCACAGGTCATTCTGGCTTTTGTCCCAGGGCAGGTGGCCAAATACAAACTAAAGTTTAGAGGCTACAGCCCGGTGGCCATCATCATCCTTCATCCAGAGTTAGGAAGCTTAAATGGACAGGTAGACAGGGGTACCCAGAAGACAGATTCTCCAGTTTCCACCTGGAAAGGTGGCAGAAAAGCAAAACCTCCCCTTCAGAAATGCCAGCCCTCTTCTTAGCTAGATTCTGAGCTGGGATGCAGCCAAAGGCAGCTCAGGCTCTCGTAAAGTGCCATCACGTACCCAGGAGGCGAACACAGGAGATGGGATGCACACCCACATTGAACGATGCTCGGTGTTTGCTGGAAGCTGCATCCTGTGGATAATGCAGTTGTATTTTATTCTTGATAGATGTTCACCTGATCTTGTGGCAGATGCAAACTCCCTTTCTGAGCCCTGACTGCTCCCTAACCCTAACCTGTCTTTCCTCCCTGCTGTGTATGTGTGGCTAACCTCCACACTAACTGAAGCTCCATCTTGGTGGCTTTGGTTCTCCTTACCTCTTTGCTGACCCTGTTCCTTTGTTTCTATCTCTGCATCCTGTGGTGGCTCCATGGTAGCCCTCAGAGTACAGCGGTCACCTCAACTCCGGCTCCCGGGCCTCCTCTAGGGCCAGCTCGGCGCGGGCCAGCCCTGTGGTAAGTCTGCTTCCTGACCCTGCTGCCCTTCAGCATCCTTCCTTCCTTCATCCTTCCCCTCTGCCTCCCTATCCTTTTCCCCTTGCCTCCCACCCGTTATCCTTCACCTCTCTGTCCCTTAGAAATGACCCCCATTTTTGAAAGCCAGTGCAGGGTGAAGCTAGAAGCCTCTCATTTTATTTCGGGTCTTGGTAAAAAATGGGATTGGGAAATGGTTTTGAGTTTAGAAGACAATTGGGTGGTGTCAGGGCTCCGCTGCTCAGCTTCTCAGGGGCCATAACGGAACAGACGTCATTAGCGATGCTTAGAAATGAGGCTTGAGAGGGAAAAATCCATTCTGGGAATGTAAACAGTAGCCACGTGTGTGGATGTGCTGTATTTTACAATTTAAAATTTCGAGGGCTTGACTTTTAACATTGGCTTTGCAGTAGTGGGAGTTATCAGACCTGGCAAATTTTCAAATAAAGTGTAGGGCTGTAAATGCCTGGCCACTCTCAGTTCTGCTGAGGTCACCTGTTGTCACATTTGCTCAAAAACTGCATAGACGGTGTCACCAAGGCCCTGCTCCCCAGTTTGTGGCTCACCATGTGCCAGACACGGCAGAGAAGCCAAGGACCCAAGATCGGATCCTACACAGTTTGACAGATTCACCTGATTGGTTGGTGGCTTTCTTTGAGGCTGCTTTATCATTATCTAAAAAAGGAATTGTTTTGTTTTGATTTTGTGGGCCATATTCTACTGTCTTCCTCTGTTGCTGTCTGCCTAAATATCATAAGATAGAGTCTCTCACTGAGATTGGTACTTGTTGATTTGACTGAGCTGGCTAATCAGTAAGCACCTAGCATCCTCCTGCCTCAGTGCTAGGATTACTGGTACACACCACCAAACTGGCTTAAAAAACATGGGAAAAAAAAAAGTGGTTGCTAAGGATCAAACTCAGGCCCTCATCAAGCCTGCATAGCAAGTACTTTACCAACTGAGCCACCTACCCAGTCCCTTTGTTTGGGTCTCACAGCCCCAGATGGCCTTGAACTCACTGTGTTGTCGCCACCTCCCAAGTGCCAGGGTTCCAGGTGTGTAGTGTCACACCTGGCTGGACAGCTTTGGCTGGGGTGGGGAGACACGCAGCTGAAGCAAGAGAGCTATGGGTGGAGGCCTATGCTTGGAAAGCCATGGGTGGAAAGTGTAGGCAGTCCAGGTCAGTCTCTTCCTCAGCTCACATTAAAACTCCCTGTCGTAAGTACACATAGTTTAGGACTCAGTTCTCCAGCACTGCATTGCTGTATTGTCCCTACACCACAGAATGCAAGGGAGCCAAGGCACACTACTTAACACAGATGAGTTCACTGGGGTGGGGGGGGCTTTCCCTGGGAGAGCCTGTGGGATCCCTTGCAGCTATGAGTCTCCCCACTGAGTCAGTTCAACGGCCTAGTGCCCCTCTCTACTCGTTATGTGTCTTTCCTTTAAAATAGAATGGCTGTCTTGAGCACTTCAGGCTTTGTGGTAGTATGACATATGCACACTAATCCATGAGGAGCCTTCAAGTCACTAGAAACAAAGATTTTCTGTGGCAGTTTACTGTAGACTCCTTTATGCATAATAATTGAGTGTGCACTTGAGGAACAAGTGGAGGGTTTGTAACCAAGAGAAGTCTATAGCTTGACTCTCAAAAGATTCCCCACAACCCCCATCCCACCCCACCCGTGCAGCCTGAGCACCTTCTGTCCAGGGTAGCAAAGCAGGATTCTTTGTCATCACGTGGATTTTTTTAAGTATTACAATGAAGTCATGGTATGACAATATTCGCGGTTACTGTGACTGGAAAGACCGATCCCTCTGTGTGTGTGTGTGCGTGTGTGTGTGCTATCTAGATCTTTGGAAAATTTACACACATGAAACAAGTTTGGTGGTTGTTTTTGCACAGAGGTGCATTGTACATCTGTGCAGCCTGTGAGGCAAGGGAATTGATCTCTTTGGGTTGTCGGGCACTCGGGGGGTATGGTCTCACCCCTTACCCCTGCTAAGTCCATTGCAGAGATAATCAGTAGATATTTTTATCTCCTCTCATCACCTGTTGGTTATCCCAAAAGTCCATAGATCATTGTTTCTGTTGTCTCATTTAGTGAGCAAAGGTCAGGGCAGAGATGTGTGGAAGACAGACTGGCCTCCCGACTCTCTCCTGCCACCTCAAGTCACCCAGGTACACTATGTTGAATAAGGAACCTCCTGTGTGTGGCTTGCACCTCTGTAAGTGCAGGGCAGTCCAGGAGATTGTTCTGTCAGAGGGATGGTCACTGACTTTTGCCAGGTCCCTCTCCCAGGGCCCTTGCCCTGACCTTCTCCTCCATCTCAGGCAGGAACACCCACAAATCCAAACATGAATTTCTGGGCTTCTTCCCACCAGCAAGGCTGTACATGCTCACAGACACTTTCTGTTGCCAACCAACCCAAATCACACCCCCACCCCACCCCCAGTGGAGTAATAGCCCCAGGACACAGAAAAGCATGGTCTTAACAATGAATCTTGAAAACAGCAGGAGTGAGGGCTAGCTCCATTCTTTAGGCCTCTTTAGGTACCAGGATGCTGGGATTTTCAATCTCTGCCCTCGGGGCAGACAAGGACCACAGTGACCCTCCCATCTGGCCTCTGTGGGAACCACATGAAGCAGGGTGTGCAATAAGGCAGGAGTTATAAGAAGGGGGTCACATGCCACAGCTCCCCCTCCTAGGTTGGTACATGTAGGCAGACATATAAACACCTTGAGCTGAAACTGGATCAGGAACTGCCCCTGAAAAGACATAATTTGTTTCTGCTTGAGCTGCCTCAGCCACAGTATGAGACAGTTGTTGGTGTCCGTTTATTTTCTTGGAAAATACCTCTGACCTAGTACTTCCCCAGGGGTGAGAAGAACATACAAAAGCCAGCTGCCACACTCAAGGCTCTGCATCTCACATCTGTCAGACTGGAAGTGAGGCAGGACTACAGGTTGGAGGAAGGGTGGGGTCGCTGAGGAGCAAAAGTCACCAGACCGAAGGAAGTGGTCATCCATTCTTTAAAAACATGAATGTGCTCCCACATCCATAGACTAAAAACCTGGGACTCCCAGTGATAACAATTCTGGGGAAAGCCAAGAGACATCAGCTGCAATGCAAGTGGTGCCACATTCCAGCTCATTCTATTGCTATTCCCCACCCATCTTCATTCCCCCAGCCACCAACCCCCACAGTCATTCTACTTGTCAGTCCTAATTAGTGTTGACTGTCAACACAGCCTAGAATCTCCCCAAAAGGGGAGTCTCAACTGAGTAATTGCCTTTATCGTGTTGGCCCTGGACATGCCTATAAGGGATTCTCTTAATTGCTATAGGAGGACCCAGCCCACTGTGGGCAGTACCATTCCTAGACAGTCCTGGGGTTTATAAGAAAGTTAGCCATGGTTCCTCCCTCCAGATTCCTGCCCTGACTTCCCTCGATGGTAGACTGTCTTGGAGAGTACAAGCCAAATAAAATCTCTTTCTCCTCCCAAGTTTCTTTTGGTTGAAAAGCCACAGAAGGAAAAGTAGGACACAGACACACACCCACACACAGACACACACATGATGAACCATGTTTTCATTCTATCCTTTATGTCCAGAATCTTCTCCTTGAAGAGGTTGTAGTTCACCCATTTGGTGTTCATTTAGCACCTCGAATATTCTGGTCATGAGCCTACAGTGTAAGGCAATGTAGGCCTGCCCTTGCCCTTCATGGGCTACACAGAGCGGGCCAGAAGATGTTCATCAAATAAATAACATAAACATCAGCCATAGGAGCCGTGAAGGACAGGTGTTAAGAAAGAGGTGGGATCTGGGGTTGGAGATCTAGGCTTGAACCGCACTCAAGCAGAGCCGGGTGACACCTAAGGCACCTTCCTGTCTAAGTCTCACAGCCCACTGGAATCCAGGAGAGCCTCCGCCACCCTGAAACATCTTCAGGAATGTCTTAGGGAGCCAGGACTCACGTGGTCTTGTTCTTTCATAGAAAAGTGCTGAGGCCAGCTGTTTGCCCATTTGAATTTGAAAGCAAAGACCCTTGTGACTCCTGTTATATAAAGAGGCAAGACAGGATCTGTGGAGATGATCTGTACAAGAGTAGATTTAAAACCAGCGATTCGCCAAGTACAGTGGTGCGTGACTGTAATCCCAATACTAGAGGCTGAGAAAGGCACATCGTGATGTTAAGGCTATCTTGGGCTACATAGTGAATCCCGGGCTACATAAACTCTATCTTAAAAATAAAATTAGGGGAGCCAGGTGGTGGTGGTACACACTTTTAATCCTAGCACTAGGGAGGCAGAGGCAGGATAACATATACTCTGTGAGTTCAAGGACTGGTCAATAAAGCAAGTTCCAGGGCAGTCAGAGCTGTACACAGAGAAAACCTAACTCAAAAAAAAGAAAAAAAAGAAAGAAAGAAAAAGAAAAAAAACGAAAGAAAGAAAAGAAAAAGGAGAGAACTGAGTCCCACAAATTGCCCTCTGATGTCTCCACATATGTCATGGCATGCACACCCACCCTAAATAGGTAATAAGACTAACATTCCCACGCTGATGGTGAGCCCCACTGCCACTGACCTTGGAAGGGAAGCAGCTCTTAAAATGGGTGTTCCCTGAGTGGTGTTTCCTGTGTCACTTGTTTTGCAAGGGTTGTTGCAATGACATTGCCTCGGGGACCCTGTTTGTCTTCCAGTGTCTGATGCAGGCGTGTCTCAGAGTTGGGACCCTGAGGTTCTCTCTTGGGCCAGTTCTTGCTTGGGTCTCTTCATCTTCGAATAGGCCAGCAGACAGCGACGTGCAAATGAATGTTTCAAACCTCATCACATGATCTTTATAGGAAACCTGCTGAGATGGTGTAGACGGGACACACATTTAACGTCCTCCTAAAGGACTTGCTTTCGGAAGGGAAGGAAAAGTTGCCACGATCTGTGCTTCCACTGAAGTTTCTTAGAAGGGACTTTTTTAGGAGGAAAAAAAAATTAAAGAAAGAAAATTGAGACAATTGAGACTCTGTAGCGCAGCATGATAATCCTCCTGCCTCAACCTCTCAAGCACTAGAATTACAAGCATGTGCCACCACAGTTGGCTTCAGTAGATTTTGGAACTAGTCTTTGAATACAGTCGGTGGTAACTATAAAAGGCTCGCATGCATCATTTAGAATCGTGCTAGTGCGACTTTAATCTGAAATATTGAGTACAGGGAATGGAGGTTAAAAAAAAACAACTCAGTAGGTCACAAGATTCCTGATACCATTGCCCCGTCCAAGCAGGGAAGGTCAGTGTTTGCAGGTCTGGTGGCTTGTCCCTTACGCCTGCTGTGTCCACCACCTTTGGCGGTCTTATCTCCATGGCAGCCCTCACGGCGGGTCATGCAGCAGCTGTGGATGTGCACCGTATTGTTTGCAGAGGTACGGTGGCACGCTCTCTATCAGAGTGAAGGATGCCATCTGGTTTACTTCTCTGTCCCTTTGTGAAAAGGGTACAATGTCTGTCTACTTTCTGGGCTTGAGACAGACTGTCCATGCTGCCATCTACTGGACCAGTAGGAACAGCAGCCCTTGTCATATCTCAGTACCTGTTTCAAAAAGGCTGGCGAATAGATAGATGCACCTTGTCAATTTGAAAACAAAATGGAATGGAAAACAAAATACCATGCTGAAAGGTACATTCCTTTTATCTATAGTGAGAGAACAGTTTTTAATTTTTTCTCTGAATAGTCTCCACTTAGCTCCCCACTTAGCTCCTTCCCTGATTTTTCATATTCTGCATTCATTATATATTTTAGAGAAGAGGATTTTTTTAACTATGGAAAAAGCATACTATGTGGTTTTTTGAGGCCATGTAACTCAAGATAGACTGGAACTAACCACATATACCAAGCTGGCTTCAAACTCAGAGAAATCCACCTGTCTCTCCCTCCCATGTGTGTGTGTGGCAGGGGTAGAATTAAAGGTATTCACTACCCCATCTGACCAAGCTATGGTTTGAAATTTTTTTTCTTTCCTCTTCGATGTCTTGTGAATTATAAAAGCAATATATGTGCCGGTTGCTAGTAAAAGCCCCTCCATTTGCGGATGTAGATCTTTGCGACTATCTGGCTATCTGAGCTTCAGTTCAGTTTTCCTATACAATATTCATTGCTGATGAACAAGAGAAAACATATTTACCCCAGGAGTGAAAATCCAGCAGCCTTCCTAGGTGTCAGCCTGAATCTGCTCATCTGGACTTTTGGGGCCAGGGTTGGGCTTGGTGGTCACACACCAGGCATTGGTTCCATCCCCAGCACTGCAGAGCTGGGCCTGTATAGCCTGTCTCTACTCTTTAGTATCCATCTACAGACCAACTTATCTGAAGAATGAGGCTTTGGGCCTAAAGGAGTTAATTGGGTACCAGCTACCTTACTTCTCCTTAGCTACCCAAAATTTTCAGTATTTCAGAAACTTTTATTCCCAAGTAGCGTGAACTTCATTTTCTGCCAAAATCATCCTCAAAATTTAGAACATAGGGAGAGTGGCTGAGGCAGTGGCTCAGTCAGTAAAGGGCTTGTCATTACATAACCCGAGTTTTCTGATCACTAGCACCCGTGTCAAAAGCTGGGCATAGCAGTTCACGCCTGTTATTCTAGGGCTGGGGAGGTGAACCCAGGAGGAGACCTAGACTTGCTGGCCAGCCACTGAGTCAGCAAGCCTCAGGTTCAGTGAGAGCCCCTGTCTCAAACAATAAAGTGGAGAACTGAAGAAGGCACTGTATGTCAGAGTCTGGCCTTCGCATGCACACACGTGCTCATGAACATACTTACACATACACCCAAGGAGAATGGAGGGGGGATTCCAACTCTGTAGACAGCAGATAAAACTGTCTCAGCTGGGGCCTGCCTCAGCAGCCCACTGTGGACAGTCAAGCCAGTGTGGATTACACATGTGAAAATATACAGCATCTGGTGCTTATCCAACACATTAGCCATGGCTGGCAGTGAGTGGGTCCACTGGGGTCTGTCCAGCAAGACCGCTGAGTCCTTTCCGTGTACTGGTTAGACTAGGACACACAGAGAAGAGAACTGAGCATTGGAGGTGGGTGTCCTTGTGCCTAGTGACCGTTTTCTCTTGCTACTCATGTTGTCTGTGAGCTGTGACCTCAGAGCATGGCGGTGACTTCAGGACCATCCACCATAAACCTACACAGGTGTCCAGAGTGTCCTGTGCCACTCAGATCTGTGAATCTGAGATAGGATGTGTATTTGCCACTGACATGTTTGGTGAATGCTCTTTGGGTCAAAGTTAAGAACTTCGGAGCTGTGGGAAGCAGGACTTGGGACTGAGGAGGGAAACATGGTGGCTGACAGTGGCCTAGCACTGAACCCATGTGACTTCCCAGGGCCAGAGGAACAGTCCTTAGGTCAGCTTCAGCCTCAGTACCCAAGCACACCCTTCTACCCCAGGTGTCTCCCTGGGGCTCAGCACCAGTGCACATCTGCTTCCAGCCACGTAGGCCACCCTGCGTCCCATGGAGGCTTCTATCTGAGGAAAGGAAGGGTCTCAGAGAGGCTTCCACACAGGAAGGATAGATGCAGAAAGCCAAAGTCTTAGGGGTTTTTTTTTTAGTTTTTAAACTACAGCATGAGATAATGTTTTGTTGTTTTTTTTCTTTTCTTTTGGTTTTTTGAGACAGGGTTTCTCCATGTGACAGCCCTCGCTGTCCTGCCTGCCTCTGCCTCTCAAGTGCTGGGATCAAAGGTGTGCACCACCACCACCTGGCTTTGTCATGCTGCAGAATTTATGTAATCAATTCAGTGCTTTGAACTATTCAACAGTTGTCCCCTTCCTCCACAGGTAGAAGAAAGACCAGACAAAGACTTCATTGAGAAGGTAGGGGCTTTCTGCAAACCTCTGTCACAGGCCAGTGATTAACCTAGAGGGTCCTGGGTGAGACTGACCTCAGTGACTGAGACTGCTAAGGTGGCCACACATGATGTCATATCTCCAAAGGAGTCCCGCACAAGTGTTGAAATCAGAGGGACAGTGAAGAGCTAGCTCACTGCTAACTAGACAAACCCAAATCAGCCGTGAAACATCTCTGAATGAGCCCTTTTAACACTGGCCGGAAGCCCATGGGAGACTGTCCAGTATAGAAGCTGAGTTACAGAAAAGGTGCACTCAGGCCAGGGAGATAGCTCCGAGGGTAAGAGTGCTTGCCTTGGGGACCTGAGTTCAAGTCCCCAACAAACATGTAAAAAGCTGGGTGCGTTCACATGCACCTGTAACCCCAGCATTGTAGCTGGCCATCTAGTCTAGACAAAATGGTGAGTTTCAGGCTAGGTGAGAGCCCTCATCGCGAGGGAATTCAGTGGAGAGTGTCAGAAAGGACACCTGGCAGCTTCCTGTGGCCGCTACACTGTTATCTACATGTGCTCACCCGCACACTTACACACTAGAAATGATCATCTGTGGGAGCTAAAATGGAACATGAAATAAGAGGTTCCGAAATGTTCGGCTTGTTGGTAATTTAAGTTTTACCAAATGATATCTGTTCTTCACCCATTCCAGGGGTCCCGTAACATGCCCAGCTTGTCTGCTGCCACGCTGGCCTCTCTGGGCGGGACTTCCTCCCGGAGAGGAAGTGGAGATACCTCCATCTCCATGGACACCGAGGCATCCATTAGGGAAATTAAGGTAAGACACTGTGCTCACCTGTGACTTAACAGAACCCCTCGGAAGACTGCTTAGTCTTCATATTTATAGAGAGTTAGTTTGTGAGGTATGAGGTCAGTCCCATCTCCTCTATCTGCCTGACAACATGGCGTTCACCTAACACTGGACCCAACGGAGGCAGCATCTCTGGGGGAAGGTTTACCTGCCTGTATCCAAGCAGGGAGGAGTGTGCGTCCTCCTCCGTGGCCATCGGTTCTCTGTTCTCCGCAGGCCATGCCATTTTTTGCCATGTGCTAACACATGTAGGTACTCACTTTTAATTTTCTGGAATGTTCTAGACGATGGAACATTCTGGTCATCCGGGACCACAGCAAGTGCCCACCCTCTAGCATCTTCTCCCTCGCCTAGAATGTATGCTCTCCCTTCTGTTAGTAGCGTGACTTCGGTAGACTTCATCACTGCATCTTAATGATGTTTCTTTTCCTGCTATGACACAGAAATTATTCTTTGTTAAACCATTGACACCAAGGATGGCGCCATGTATGGTGACCTCCTCAGTATATGGAAAGACTGTCACAGCCCGGCACTGTTTGTTAATTATTACCACAGTGTGTACTGTTAGGCAGCTGGAGCAATTTGTGTCCCAAACAGGAAAGGAATGAAGGGTAGGTGACCAGAATGTGTGTCAATTACAGGTGTTACAGGTGGCAATAAAGCCAACCACCTGATGGGTGCTGGGACCAAAGCTGGGGTCCTCGGGAAGAGGAGTAGGCACTCTGAACCCCTGAGCCGTCTCTCCAGCCACCCCCACACTTGCCTGTGTGTTTGTTTGCTGCTTTTTAAAGATTTGTTTGTTTATTATTTATTTTATGTGTATGAATGTTATCCCTGTGTACCACATGCATGCCAGGTTCCCACAGAGACAAAAATAGGGTATTGGATCCCCTGGACCTGCATTTGCAAAGGGTTGTATGTCACCATGTGGATGCTGGTAATCAAACCTAGGTCCTCTGAAAAAGCAGCAAGTCCTCCTAACAAGGGAACCATCTCTCCAGCCCCAATTTTTTTGCCCTGTTTTGTTTAGTTTTTTGTTGTCTCTGTGTGTGTGTGTGTGAGAGAGAGAGGGGGGGGGTTCTCTGTCTTCCTGGAGCTTGCTTTGTAGACCGGACTATCCTTGAACTCAAGGGATCCACCTGCCTCTGCCTCCCAAGTACTAGGATTAAAGGCACGCACAAACACTGCTGGACTCTTTTGCCTGTTTTTTAAAAATTTATAAAACAATACAAGATACACCTAAATTTTTTAACATTGTATTAAAATGATATAAATTTTAATATTTATAATGCTGAAACTTATTTTCACTTTCCTTTACTGCCTAATAAAATAAAGGAACCATGTCTCTGACTGCCTAAACACTGGGGCATACCTAGACATAAGAAAGCCACAGGTGGGGGCTGGAGAGATGGCTCAGTGGTTAAGAGCATTGCCTGCTCTTCCAA
>LOJH01023280.1:1394-19566 GCA_001685095.1 Ellobius talpinus | reverse complement strand
CCCGGTATCCGGTGCTACTCTTCCATCGAACGGTGGAACCCGGGCCGCATCCCCGGCCGGCGTTTTGGGTCAGGCAGTACGCCGGATGCCTAAACGACTCGCTCTGCTGCCCGCCCCGCCCCTCTGGTAGCGTCGCGGAAGCGCCGGAGGTCAGGAAGGTCCCCAGGAGGCGGTCCCTCCTGGAAGCCTGCGGCGGAGTTGAGAGGCTGGGCCGCTATCTTCCTACAGGGAGTTGATCCTGGGCTCCTTCGCTCCGTTCCGCCCACGAGGGGACGCGGCTCCCGGGAAGTAAGGCCGCGGCGGCTTCGGCTGTGTTTATTAATGTCCTAGAGGCGTAAGGCTAGCTTCGTCTTCCCGCCTACCTGGGCTGTCCTCCCGACCCGCCCTCCCATATGGACTGCTGTAGGATGTGGGTGACGAGCCCCGAGCCGTGATGTGAGGTGTCACCTCTGCGGAATTACCGAGGACTGCTGTGTGAGCTGAGTGTGTGCCCTGTGCAGCGTGTGCGGCGGAGGGGGATCGGCTGGGGATGCTTCCTGAAGGTCTCGTTTTTCTCTAGCTAGTCCATGAGCCTGGCACCATCTGAGACAGTTGTCTGTTTATTGGAGGAGGAGATTGTCAGTCTTGTTTTCAAAGAGTCCTAACCAGTAACGGACTGGAGCGTCTTGTATTTCGACAAGTATATTTTCTTGAGTAGATGTTTTTGTGCCCTTTTGAAACTTCAGGCTCTAATCCTAAATTATATAATATAAGGGAAGAGGATTTGTTTTATTAGGTGGGAAACTTTTTAGTGTGTGGGCTTGTGAAAAACTTATTGATTATTAGATAAAATTGTAGTCATTTAAACTAAACTTTGTTATAGGATTTTAACATGTTAATTTTCTCTCATTAGTTCTCGAGCCCCTATTATGTGGCTGATTGTGTATTTAAATACCTATTACTATAATTCTGTATTTACAGTTTTTCCTAAGTTGAGAATTTTTTTCCTTTTTCCCCAGGTGAATTACACTTCAGTGTCCTCCAAATTGTATACTACTGATGGGAACTATCAAAGTTTATAATGTCAAAAACTTTCCTTAGACCAAAGGTTTCTTCCGCAAAGGTATGAGTGGCTGTGTAATGATTGCCTAAAAACAGTGACAAAGCTGGATGGCGATGGTGCACAGGCAGATCTCTGATTTCTAAGCCAGCCTGGTCTACAGAGTGAGTTCCAGAACAGCCAGGGCTACACAGAGAAANCTCCCCCCGCAAAGAAAAGACAATGGCAAAAGGTTGTCTGTTCTCAGTGACTTAATCCTAGCAGAGTGGTGATGGTCCAATGTCTGTTGAGATTAGTGACCTAAAGTCTGATAATAAGCTGCAAAGCAACCAGAACCTTAATTCTGGGGAAAGAAATAATATATATATATTTTTTTAATCTTTCAAAACAGAATTTCTCTGTGAAGACCTGGCTGTTCTTGGAACTTACTCTGTAGATCAAGCTGCCTCTGTCTCCCGAGTTGCTGGGATTAAAGGCTCGAGCCACTGTGCCCAGCTTTGAGAAAGCATTTGTAGTCCCAGTAACACAGAGTGAGCACTCTTAAATAGAAGAGACAGTATGTGTGTGGTAATTTGATAGCTTAACCATGGGCTCTACTTCTTAGAAGCCATGAAGTTCAGTGTGTCATTTTTCAGCAAGATAGGAATTTAGGTGCAAGGGGTGTCCAGATGGTATCATCTGCAAGGGAACTGGGAACCACTTCCCTACGGGTGGCTCCAACTTTTTTTTTATTTCAAGTAAATTATGTAGCTTTGTTTTTCTTTTTTCATGGTAGATAGAAGAAATAAAACCACAAAATGTATAAATAATATACAAATCAATATTTTGTCAGTAAGTTTAGCATAAAACTGTTTTCATGCACTTTTAAATACAGAAAAATGAAAAAAATTTATAGTAACATTGCCAATCTTTTAGCACAGAAAAAAATGAATCAACTGGTTATGACTGCATTTTTTTCTCCACAACTTTCTTTTTCTACTGCTGATAATATTCCTAACCTTCTGACCTAAGAGTGAAGTGTAAATTAGGATTGATAAAGTAGTTATCAGCCCACATTTCTTCCCAGAAGCCTTATTTGCACCTCTTAGTTTGGGCTCTATCTCTGAGAGGAGCATTATCTAACGAAGAGTTCCCAACTGTAATTAAATCCCCTCCACTGTTGGTGTCAGTCTCCATCGTAGGGGTCAAGGCTGGAGCCAGGGCCTAGTGATGTGGGCAAGCATTCTACTGCTGAGCAACGCCCTGACCCAAGTAGAGTATCCTTGAATCTGAGTCTCCCTCATTCTTCAGGCAGGACATTTCAAAGCCAGGCGACAAATTAGAGTTTTTTCTAGATTTATTATACAGAAGAGCAGGCTATCCCAAACTTGCTGCCATCCTCTTGTTCTTGTCTCTTCACTGCAGGGCTGAGAAGATTGTGCTACCATACCCAGACATTTAAGAAAATTTCATTATCTGGAAAACCCCTTAAGTGCTGTTATTTTAGGTTGAAATTGCTCAATTCAGTATTTTTTTTCTTTGACAAGGTTTATGTAACAGCCCTGGCTCTCCTGAAACCTGCTCTTTAGACTGGGCTAGCCTGAAACTCACAGAGATCCACCTGCCTCCACCTCCCAAGTACTGGGATTAAAGTCATGTGTCACCACCGCTCAGCTTTTACCTAAGGTATTAAAGAAAAGGAAGTAGTGGAAGGAAACTTGGAGAGGTTAGCAGTTTCTGTAGACCAGAAAACATGGACTGCAATGCGTGGAATTTGCTGGTCTTTCCTAAAGTTTCTGTGAATAAGATAGCACCTTCCCTAGAAAGCCTTTCTCACTAAAGTGTCGACTGCTTCATTACAGCTGTAAGTACCAGGCACAGCATTAGAGCATTAGAATTTCTTATCTTTATAAAGTCTTAAGACTAATCTGGCACTTAATACAGTTTCTCCTCAGCACTCAGGAGGCAGAGGCAGGCTGATCTCTGTGAGTTCGAGTCCAGCCTGGTCAAAAGACAGAGTCAGGATTGCCAGGGCTACACAGAGAAACCCTGTCTAAAAAAAAAAGGAAAGGAAAAGTTGAGGAAGTATTGAGTGTACTTGGGAGGCTGAGACAGGAGCAGCTGTGATTCAAGGCTATCTTTGGCTACATAGTATGTTCTGGGTCAGCCTGAGCATGACCCTGTTTCAAAAAAATGCTCATAGTAGATATATAATTTATAGGGCTTTTAAGGGTTATAGTCATATTTCTAAAGTAGCTCAGATACATAGGGAATAGGCATAAAACTTGTAGTAATTTTAGTTTTGTTTGTTTGCAGGTCACAGACTGGGTAGACCCATCATTTGACGGTTTCTCGGCGACTACTGCCATCACTACTATCACTGCTTCGACTTTAGGTTTGAATAATTCAAGTCACAGAAGGAAAAAATCGCCCTCCACATTAGACAGTAACAGATTGCCGACTAGGAAAAGAGGAAAGCTGTTTTCTTTAGAACAGACCTGTGGTGTAGAAACTTCAAAAGAGTATCTGTCTGATATTGAGCCGTGGGTGGATAAATATAAACCTGAAACTCAGGTATGCATTGGATATCATACAAACTTGCCTATGTCATTTTAGGATGGATGGACATGGATAACAAAGATGTTTTCAGAGTTTTCAGATGTTTTATTCATAAGAATCTTTTTAGCTTGCTATTGTGCCTCACACCTTTAATCCTGTTACCCAGGAGGCTAGCAGACCTAGTGATTTCAATACCAGCAAGTTCTAGGAAAGCCAGGGATATAAAGAGGGATCCAGTCACAAAAAAGAAAGAAAAGAAATTAGTAAAATGAAGTAGAAGAAACACACACACGTGTGTGTGTTTATAAATATGTTAAAAGCCTATGATATGACCAAGTTGTTCTGTAGTTATACCATCTTTTCTCTGTCTTTGACCCAGACTAGAATTTTCAGATGTACCCTTCTTCCCCCCACCAAGAATATAAAGCTGGATTTTTAAAAAGTTCTGTGATAACAGATGTACAAAAAATTGCCATACAGTATATCTGCATGAGCATAGGGTTTTTCCATAAAAACAAAAATTGAGGGTCTGGAGAGATGCCTCAGCAATTTAAAACACTGACTGCGCTTCCAGAGGACCAAGATTTCATTCCAGGTCTCCACAACCATCTGTAACTTCAGTTCCAGGGGATTTGATGCCCTCTGAGGATACCAGACATAGTGCATTGATATACACATGTGGGCAAAATACCCATACATATAAAATGAGTAATATAAAAGAATGATCTGATAAGGCTGAGAAGGGTACAGGCAGGCACATGCTGGAAGGAGTGGACAGACTCCTGCAAGTTGTTGGTAACCTCCCCAAAACAAATAAATGTAAAGAATATATAAAAATTTAAGTATAATCAAGAGGCCCTATTTTATAGCAGCATCTTACTGTTTTTCAATTACTGTTTAATGAATTCATTTATTTTATGTGTGAGTGTTTTGCCTCCATGTATGTATGTGCACCACTTGTGTGCCTTGTGCCTATAGAGGTGGAGAGTATTGGATCCCCTGGAACTGGAGTTAAAGATAGCTGTGACTCACCATGTAATTGCTGGGAATCAACCATGTCCTCTGGAAGAGCAGCCAGTGCTTCTAATTAATGAGCTATATCTTTAGCTCCTGTTTTGTACTTTTTGTTCACTAAAATGTTCATATTAAAAGGTGCTGGTAGGCTTAAAATGTTTTAAAACGTTTTTAAGGGGCTGGAGAGATGGCTCAGTGGTTAAGAGCATTGCCTGCTCTTCCNCTCTTCTGGCCTTCAGGCAGAATATTGTATACATAATAAATAAATAAATACTTTAAAAAATACTTTTTTAACCTCAAATTTTTATCTTAGCATGAACTTGCTGTGCATAAAAAGAAAATTGAAGAGGTTGAAGCCTGGTTAAAAGCTGAAGTCTTAAAAATGAAGCCAAAACAGGTAATTAAGTAAGAAATGCATTTAAAATATTTAGCATTATGTGTTTTCTGACTTACAAGATGTTAGTCTGTTTTTCTTCCTCTTTATTGAGACAGTGTCTCACTATATAGTCCTGGCTGGCCAGGTTGGCCTCAAATTAACGGAAGTCTGCCTGCCTCTGTCCCTGGAATGCTGGGATTACAGATGTGTTCACTGTGTAGCTCAGGCTTCTCTGGAACTGATTGTACAACCTTGAGTTTATCCAAGTTCTGGGGTTATAAACATGAGCCGCCATGCCTGACAAGAAGCTAATTTTTTATGATCACTCTGTTTATATGTCTTCATATTAACCTTCAACAGAAGCTTCCTGATTTGTTATTTCCAACCTCTGAAAGCCTCTTCGAGGGGCTGGGAGATGGTTCAGTGGGTGAAGGTCCTTAGACAACCTGAATTCATATAGTGAGTCAGTTGAGGTGATTGTGTTTTTAGCACATCTCATTATTTTGCAGTAAAGCCAGCAGGTAATTTACATAGTAATGGTTTTTTAAAAAACCTAACTATAACTAAACCTGTCTAGTCCTCAATAATGTTAACGTGATGTTTTGTTTCGCTTCCTCATTCCACAATTATTCTTAGCCCTTCTATAAAAGGTACACTATTTTCTCTTCCTCTTTGTCTTCTGAAAGTTTGAGCTCATATCTTCCCAATGTACTCCACATTTCAGCCAAGTTTGTTAGTACACACCTTTAATCCCAGAACTCGAGAGTCAGACTCAGGAGAATCTCTTGAGTTCAAGGTCAGGCTGTCCTCCACAGCAACTTCTCTGCCAGCCGTGCTACATAGTGAAACAACAACAGGCAGAGCTGTAGGGGTGCACTCCTTTCATCCCAGCACTCAGGAGGCAGAGGCAGTATAGGATCTGTGAGTTCCAGGACAGCCAGGGCTGCACAGAGAAAGCTGTCTCAGGAAAGCAACAACAACAAAAACCCCAACAGAGAACCCTGACATTTCAGGCATACTTTGAGATAGTACATAATACCTCACCTTAACCTTTTGTGTTACTACTTTGAGTGCTCTGGGCATCACTTTAGACTTTACTCCTAATTTATTATATATACCATATTCTACTTTTTAAAAATTCACTACAGTGCCCAGTGTTAACTATTCTGTTGTCCTCAAAATGCCTTCTGCAGCTGGTCTGTTTGAGCTAGACCCGAAACAAGAACCAGGCATTGCATTTGATTGCTGTGTCTCTTTGGTCTTTGTTTCTCTTTCTTAATCTTTTAGTTTTTCTATAAGACATTGACTTAATTGAAGAGATCAGGCCTGTTGACAATAAAAGCCTCATCTCTGAATTTGTGGATACTGACTTGTTTCCTCTGACTCTGGTTAACTTTTTCCCACGTTTGTATTTTCCAAATCTTTGTTTTGTCCCCTTTGATACGTGGTCTCACTGTATTGCCCAGCTTATAATTAAACTCCTGGGCTTAAATATTCCCACTTCAGCCTCCTGAGTAACTGGGTTTATAGGATTAATTAGATTCAGATAGAACATTTCAGTATGAGGCATCTGTCATGTATGTTTTATATTATGATGTATCAGAAAGTGGATGGGTCTGCTTTCTTCTTTGCCATGGTAGGATCAATCATGATCTTAATCAGCCAGACAGGTACTCTACCACAGACCTTTGTTATTACAGGAGTTGGGCTTTTTTGTCAGACTTTCTTTGAACTGCCATCCCCCAAATAATGACATGGAGACTTATTATTAATTATGAAAGCTTGATCTTTGTTTAGCCTTGTCCCACTAGCTCTTATAACTTAAATTAACCTGTTTCTATTAATTACATTTTGCAATGTGGCTCTTTACTTCCATTCTGTATGGCTGACTTCCTCTGCATCTCTCATGTGCCTAGTTCCCCCTGAGTTCCTCTCTGCCTGGAAGTCCTGCCTATCCTCTGCCGCCTAGCTATTGGCTGTTCAGCTTCTTTTTAAACCGATCACCGCAACACATCTTCCCTCAATAAACAGATATCCCACACCAGGATTTTACTACATTCCCCAGGCTAGGTCTGAATTCCTGGGCTCATGAATCTCAGTACCTCAGATTCCTGAGTGCTGATACCACAGACATGAGCATAGCACCACGCTCTCCTGTTATGTTTGATATTTAGTTTGGTCACTAGAGTAGGGAAGAAATAGTCTAACACATTCATTATAGACTACTTTTCTCTTTCAGCAGCCACATAATCTTTGGGAAGGTACTTCGGTAGCACAGTTCCCTGGTGAACTTTATCCTACATGTTTTAGAGTCCTTTCCTGAACTACTAATTAAGGAAAGCTGTGAGATGTTTATTTTCAAAATATTCAGTTATTTCTACAATTAGCAGATAGCTTTCTATAAAAGACAGTTCTAACTCTGAAAATCAGGTTAAATTTAGAATTTTATCCTTTAATTTTTTAACAAAGATTTGTTTTTCTTTTACGTGTATAAGTGTTTTGCCTGATAGCCACAGAGGCCATAAGAGGGCATCAGTCCTCTTGAACTAGAGTTATAGATGGTTGTGACCCATACCATATGATTACAGGAAGTAGAACCCAGGTCTTCTTGAAGAGAGTTCAGTGCTTTTAACCACTGAGCCATCTCTCCAGCCCAGTTTTTAAAAGCAACGTTGTAAGCTCATAGGAAACCTTAGAGATTTCTCTGTACCCTATGCCCTATTAACATTCCCCACCAAGTGGAGCATTTGTTAGTATTAATATTGATGAACTTACATTGACTTGTCTTTAACAGGCTACATCTATTGCTTAAATTAGGGCTTCCTTTTAATTTCCAATTTCAGAGTGAAAAAGTTGATGTTTTAGTTGTTTTGAAAGGAACAGATTCTCCTCTTTTTTGTGTGTGGTGCCGTATGTACATGGGCTTTATCCTAGACGCCCCCCCTTTTTTAAAGTTTGAGACATGATCTCACCTTGTAGCCCATGCTTATCTGGGGCTCACTATATAGTTCAAACTGGCCTAAACACTCAGCAGTCCAATTGCTGGGATTATAGGTATGAGCTACCAAACCTGGCTCTGATATACCTCTTTTAGCAATGGTTTTTTAAAAAAATATTTTTTGTTGTTGTTGTTTTTGTTGTTTGGTTTTCGAGACAAGAGTTTCTCTGTGTAGCCTTGGCTGTCCTGGAACTCACTCTGTAGATCAGTCTGGCCTCGAACTCACAGAGTAACTTGGTAATTTCTAAATTTATTTTAGTCAAACTTAAATTACCTTTAAAAATTGCCATGAAGAAATACTGCTTAGTGGTTGATTACATGTGCTGCTCTTTCAGAGGACCCAGGTTTGGTTCCCAGCCCTCAAATCAAGCAGTTCACAAACTGCCTGTAACTCCAGCCCCAGGGGATCCAGTGCCCTCTGGCCTTTGTGGGCACACATATATGTGACACGTAAACACATATGTGTAGAAATAAAAATAATTTTGGAGAGAAAGTCTTGTTGTAAGCATTCCTAAATTATTATTATTAATATTATTTTGGGGGGGTGAGACAGGGTTTTTCTGTGTAGCTTTAGTTGTCCTGGAACTCACTCTGTAGACAAGGCTGGTCTCAAACTCAGAGATCCTTCCTCTGCCTCATGAGTGCCGGAATTAAAGGTGGGTGCCATCACCATCTGGCTACATTTTAGTTTTTCATGGTATCTTTCATTCAAAATACGGTAAAGCAACCAGGCATGATGGCACAGGTCTTTAATTCTAGACCTTTCTGAGTTTGAGGCCAGCCAAGACTACATAGTGAGACCCTGTCTCAACCCCCCCACCCCCTCCAAAGAAAACATGTTAAAGCTGTGTACCACTAATCGATGGAGTAGTTGCTAGTCATGAAAAAAACACACGTATCTCCTACATATGAGCTACCTTCTTAATTTAATTGATCTGTTTGTAATAGGAGCCAGGCAGTAGTGGCACATGCCTTTAGTCCCAGCACTCAGGAGGCAGAGGCAGGTGGAGCTCTGTGAGTTTGTGGCCAGTCTGGTCTACAAAGCAAGTTCCAGGACAGCCAGGGCTGTTACACAGAGAAACCCTGTCTCAAAAAGCGAAAAAGAAAAAAAAAGTGTAATCTGTATTCAGTACTCACGGTGGTTGTGCTTTGTAAAGTTGCTAAGTTAGAAAATATCAAACTATTGTCCTATTGAAATACAGGAGTAGGGGCCTGGAGAGATGGCTCAGCATTTAAGAGCACTGAAGAGCACTTCCAGAGTTCAATTCCCAGCAACTATATGATGACTCACAACCATCCATAATGAGATGTGGTGTCCTTCTGGCCTGCAGGCATACATGCAGAATACTGCATATGTAATAGTAAAAGTAATAGTAATAATAATAAAATACAAGAGTAGATTTCTATAAGCCTCTAGTCAGAATTTCTGTAAGCTTTTTGTCAGACTGTCATTTCATTCTGCTTGTGTTTTAGATTTATGTATGAGGAGGGGAGTTAAACCAGAGTATTGTACAGACTAAATAGGTGTTCTAGTGAGCTTCACACTTAGCCCCAGCCTGTAGATGCCAGGGGTCTAACTCAGGTCCTCATGCTGTGTAGCAACCATTTTCCTGATTGAACACTCTCCAGCCCCTGCAATTGAATTTTATGCATTCAAATAACCTCTTAAGAATCCTGTGCCCTTTATAGCAAAAATTTAATTGTTTTAATTTAGTTACTAAGTTGTTTTTGAAAATGTACAATATAGGACTTGAGGAATTTTCAGAAGAAAACAATTGTTTCATTTCATCTGTAATTTAGTTTTAAAATGTGTTTATATTATGTATTTAATAGACCTTTTTAGGAATAATAACTACTAAGAAAAATTTTAAAAATTGTGTCACATTCTAGTCCCTGTGGTTTTAATTAGTGTTTGTATTTGGTTTTAGGGTGGGTCTATTTTATTAATAACAGGTCCTCCAGGATGTGGGAAGACAACTACTCTAAAAATACTATCAAAGGAGCATGGGATCCAAGTACAAGAATGGGTTAATCCCGTTTTACCAGACTTCCAAAAAGATGATTACAAGGAGTTACTTAATTTAGGTAAGTTTTGCTGCAAAGGTGCTGTAATTAACAAAGAAAGCTTTACTTAATGAAACTTCCAGGTCAAGTAGTAAGAGCGCATGTTTCTCCCGTACTCCTCAGTTTGAGGAGAAACTGAGAAAGGCTCCGATAAAGAGTAAAGCGGTGTTCTTAGAAAATTAAATTTAAACTCTTTTAAGATAACAAGCTGATTTTTGTGGGTTTTTTATTTGTTTTTGTTTTTTAATTTTTTGCATTTATTTATTGACTGTATGTATTGAATTGATGTGTATGTAATGTGTATGTACATGTGTGTATGTACAAATGTGTCCATGCCATGGCTTTCACGCAGAAGTCAATTCTCTCCTTTGGGGAGTCAGTTCTCTCCTTCCACTGTAGGTTCTGGGCCTGCTCAGTTTATGCTGTTTGAGACAGTGTTTCATGTACCTTGCTTGCCCTAAACTTGTGATCCTCATGCTTCCACCTCCCACACACTAGGATTATAGGTATGTGGCACCACACTAGATTAACAGGATCTCAGATTTTCATTATTTATGGAGTTCCACACTTTAAGGTCTTCTGTTTCAGTGTCAATCAAATCTTAGAACATACTAAAGGAACTTGCCTCTCAATAAAATAGCTTACACCCCAGCACTTAGGAGACAGATGTCTGTGAGTTCCAGAACAGCCTAATCTAGATAGTTCAGGCCATCTAGGGCTGCACAGTGAGACCCTGTCTCAAAACTAAAACTAAAGTACTCCCCTTTAAAAAAAATTGCTGGGTAGTGGTGGCACATCCTTTTTTTTTTTTTTTGTATTTTGAGATGGTTTCTCTGTAGCTATGTTGCCTGTCCTGGAACTAGCTCTTGTAGACCAGGCTGGCCTCAAACTCACAAAGATCCACCTGCCCCTGCCTCCCAAGTGTTGGGATTAAAGGCGTGCGCCATCACCGCCCAGCTGCACATACCTTTAATCCCAGCAATTGGGAGGTGGAAGCAGATGTATCTCTTTGAGTTTGAGACCAACTCATCTCCATAGTGAATTCCAGGACAGCCAGGGCTGTGTATGTCTAGAGACCCTCTCTCATAAAACAAAACAAAACAAAGATACAGTAGTGATATCATGATCTGAAGATAGCATTCCAACTCCTTTCCTTCCCTTCCCTCTTCCATGATGGTTCTTAAGTCTTGGGGGGGTGGGAGAGATGTTCTCTTGGGCTGGAGAGATGGCTCCGCTGTAAGAGCACTGGCTGCTCTTTTAACTGCTGAGCCTCTTTCCAGCCCAACAGCTGTTTTTTAAGTCAGTTAACTTTGTGATACTTTCATTGGAATAGAAAAATTATTCTTGGCCATCATACTAGTCTTTTGAAATGATATCTTATTTTAAATTTAAATTTAAACCATTTCAAATAATTGAAAGATAGTCTTCAGTACTGTAAGTTGTATCATTTAGATGAATTTTATGTGTACAATATTTGTATAATATTAATGTATGTGATTTGAAAATAAAGTAATAAATGTATTTCTTTTCAGATTCAAAAGTCTACATAGTTCCTTACCAATCTCAGACAGCAGTCTTCAATGACTTTCTGTTGAGAGCCACCAAGTATAGCAAACTGCAGATGCTGGGAGATGATCTGACAACTGATAAGAAGATAATTCTGGTTGAAGTAAGGACAGCTTTTACAGTGCTGCTAGAGCTCTTGTGTAGACAGTTGTGAGATACATTAGTAGCGGCTTTGTGATAGCAGAGGCCTGAAGGTTGTTTCAGTTCTCATCAACAGAATAGTGTAGTTACAGTAGAGGAGCTGCATGATAGCATAGCTTTCAACTGCGAGGACATCGGTATAGAAAAGCAAAGGAAATCTATGGAAAGTTAATTTCCTCAGTGACAATAAATGTCCTTTAATTTCTCTGAAAACTGTGATCAAAATACTTTGGATAAGTAATGTTTTTTCTTGACAAATAAAAGTTTTAAAATAAAAATGCAATGGAATATCACTGAGCTAATACTTGTCCCTTATGTTCAACAGGATTTACCTAACCAGTTTTATCGGGATTCTCATGCTTTACATGAAATTCTAAGGTGAGTGTCATTGGAAACCAGTGTTCCAAACTCCACATTAGACGTGGGGGTTGTAATTCAGTGATAGAACGTTTGTTTGTCTGTCATGAATAGCTAAATTGCTTGAATTTCAAGCATTATCTTGTTATTTTAGGAAATATGTGCAGATTGGCCGGTGTCCTCTTGTATTCATAATCTCTGACAGCGTCAGTGGAGATAACAATCTGCGGTTACTCTTTCCCAAAAATATTCAAGAGGAGTGTTCTATTTCAAACATTAGGTAAGAAATTGTTCTTTTTGTTTTGTTTTTTTTCGAGACAGGGTTTCCCTATGTAGTCGTGACTGTCCTGGAACTCACTCTGTAGACCAGGCTGTCCTAGAACTCAGAGATCCACCTGCCTCTGCCTCCTGAATGCTGGGATTAAAGACGTGCACCACCATTGCCCAGTTTAAACTATTTTTAAGTTAATAATTTAAGCACCATCTTTTTTCTTTTTACAGTTTCAACCCAGTGGCACCAACAATTATGATGAAATTTCTTAATAGAATCATGACTGTAGAAGCTAGTAAGGTAAGTCTAATTTCAAACTTACATTGTAGCTATGGAAAACACAACTTAGATGGAGAAATAGTTGAAGGATGACACTTCAGAGGACACTCTACTGCTATAGAAATACATGTCTTAGCAGTCTCTGTTTCTTTCTGTGTGCATGTATGTGAAAAGTTGGAAACAGTTGGAGACTAGCTTCATGGTATATATAGTCTTTGCCTAGCTTGTGAAAGGCTCTGGTTTCAATCCCCAAACCTGCCAAAATGCCAAAAGTTGTGTACAGGTCCATGACATTAATATAATTGTTCCTTATTGGGGAAAATACTTGTTTTGTCAGAGGGTATTAATGACATTATTTAAAATGTTGCTACACTTCATTTCTTTTGTGTTCATGTGAATTTGTTTATGGAGAAGGAAAGTGTTCCCCAGAGGACAACTTGCAGGAGTCGACTTTCTATCATGTGGGTTCTGGGGTATGGAATTTAGGTTATCAGGCTTGGCAGCAAGTCCCTTACCCACTGACCCGTCTTACCAGCCCTTCGATAAATAACATTTTAATAAATGAAATAGATTTAAAGCTACTAACTTAAAAATCACCTCAGTGGTATTAGGTAAGAAATTAAACTTATTGAAAACAAATACTATAAGTCTGCCTAGGTTAAAAATATTAACTCTGCCAAGCAGTGGTGGCATATTGCCTTTTATCCCAGTGCTAAGAAGGTAGAGGCAGGAAGATTTCATGAGTTTGAGGCCAGCCTGGTCTACAAAGTGAATTCCAGGTCAGTACTGACAGTGAAACCCTGTCTCAAAAAGGCAAAACAAAAACCTTAGGACAAAAACCATTAACTCTGCATGTTTGCCTAGACTTAGAGATCTTGAATATATTTATAGATAGAAGCACACAGAAAGTATGGAAAGATACTCACTAAATTTCTCTGACAAAGTTTGGTTTGGGAAGACAAACAACTTTCATAAAGAATTTCTGAGGGCTGGAAAGATGTCTCAATGCTTAAGAGCACTGGCTGCTTTTTCAGAGGACCTGGGTTTAGTTCCCATCACCTACATGGAAGTTCACAACTGTTTGTCACTCCAGTCTGGGGAGCAGATGTGGTCTTCTGATCGCTGAGGACACTAGGCACATACTATACATGCATACATACAGAAAAAACCTCACATACATAAAATGTAAAAAATAAAATAACATTTAAAAAAAAATTTTGAAACACCTTTGGTTAATAAAGAGAATAATGTGTAAATTTAAGGATTGTAGTATAGTTCTATTTTTCTATGATAATTAGTTTTATAAGATCTGATGTCCAATAGACTATGAATAGTCAACATTGCTTTTAGAGAAAGGATCTCCCTAAGTAATCCATATGGGTTAGAATTTAGGATTCTTTGCCTCAGTTCCCACATGCTGGGCTATAGCCATGTTCTACCATATCTGGGCTGTGCAAGTTTTTAGACATTCAAATTTGAAAAAAATTTAATTTGTATATAAGTTCTCAAAATGGGCTTTAGTTTGCATGTATGTATTTATGTTTTAGCAAAACAGTTTAAATTGAATCTCTTCATTTTAGAATGGAGGAAGAGTTGTTGTTCCTGATAAAACGTCCCTGGAGTTGCTCTGTCAAGGGTGTTCTGGTGATATCCGAAGTGCAATAAATAGCCTGCAGTTTTCTTCTTCAAAAGGTAACTAACTAGAAGACACATTCATAGAACAATGATAGGTTACTTTCTCTTAAACAGTCCATGAAATAAATCAGATTAAACCTCTATGTAGTGCCTAGGGATCAGTCCCAGGGACTTCCCTATGGTGGACAGGTATTCCACTGAGCTTTCTATTCTCAGCCCAGACTAGACATGTAGTGATCCCTCCTTATCTGTAGTTTAGTTGCCTGCTGGCAGAACTCTGAAAATTTTAATAAAATATTCTAGAAGTAGAATAAGTCATAACTTGTAAATTTTACATTATACTGACTACAAGATCTTCTAGTGTTGCATGCCTTTAATCCCAGCACTCGGGAGGCAGAGGCAGGCAGATCTCTGAGTTTGAGGCCAGCCTGGTCTACAGAGTGAGTTCCAGGACAGACAGGGCTATGTAGAAAGACCCTGTGACAAAAAAAGAAAAGAATTCTGCTGTCCATCCTGGGAAGCCAATCATCTCTGGCATCTGGGGGGGGGGCGTATAGACCAGGACAACTTTCCAAGTTGGTTCTCACTTTGTAATGCTTAGCTAGGCAAATCCTACAGCATAGGTATTTTTAGATTTAATAGTTTTTTCCTAATTATGTGTATATGTCTCTGTGTGGATATATTCATTTGAGTATAGGACCTGTGGAGTGCAGATCCCGGCATGCTTACTGTGGCATGTGCATGTGCCCATCACACACAGGCACACATGCAAATATTTGTTTAAAAACTGCTTCAAAACAAAACATGATTCATTTATATACAGGCTTGGTACTGTAGTTTTCTTATTTGTTCATTTATTTATTTATTTATTTATTTTTGATGTGGTGTTTTGCCTATGTGAGGATGCCCGATACCCTGGAATCAGACTTACAGACAGTTGTGACTGCCACATGGGTGCTGAGTCTTCTGGGAGAGCAGCCAGTTTTCTTAACCACTGAGCCATCTCTCCAGCCCATCTTAATTATTTGTAATGTGGCTCAGGAAAGTCTTGGCTGAGCAATATGAATGATTACATCTTTTTGCCTTCATCTTCTTGCTTCTTACTTAGGGGTTGTGTTAAGGTTAAATGAAATAATATTTGATTATCATGGTGCTTGATATATATGAGGACCTCTATACATGATTCATAGGTTTTCTTTTTTGTGTTTTTGTTTTGTTTTAAAGATTTATTATGTATAGAGTCTTCTGCCTGCACACCAGAAGAGGGCACCAGATCTCATTACAGATAGTTGTGAGCCACCATATTGTGGCTGGGAATTGAACTCATGACCTCTGGAAGAGCAGCTAGTGTTCTTAACCCCTGAGCCATCTCTATAGCCCTATTCATAGGTTTTAAAGTATTGTACTTCATTACATTTACTTTTGAACTTTTTCATAATAATTTCTATATTTAATAACTTTATTTCCTCCATTAGACATAAAAAGGATTGATAAACATGACGTAAAGCATAGCACCACTAATAATGATGAGTTATGTTTTTATTCTAGTAATTATAAAAGACTGCATGGTACTTACCATAAGCATTTAACAAGCTCTTCACATGGCATTAAAGAATTGACCTCAAAATAGAAACTATCTGTTGATCTCTCAAAATCCATCTAAAATCCTGGTTTTCTTATTCACAATTGGAGCAACTGTTATTATTCAACTTATTCACAACTGTTTCTGTTTGTGTGCTTAATAACCATAGAAAGATGGTACCCTAACACAACTAAAACTAGTCTGTATGCAGCCTATTCCTATGGGAATATAAATTCCTTAGATTCAGTACAGGAATTAGATGTTAGAAATCTAATGTGGGACAGTTTGAGAATCCTGGGTCATTAACACATTATTGTTCTGAACTCAAAAAGTTTAAGAGAAGAGGAAAAAATGTTTACCAAGATTTATGGGAGCAATTATAAAATTCATTTTTTATTACCTAGATTTATTTGGGTATGTGTATGTATGTATGTTGGTACATCATGTCATGTTGTGTGAGTGGACATTAGTGGATGATTTGAAGGGTCAATTCACCTTCCATGTGGGCGCCTGGAATCAAACTCAAGCTTTCAGGCTTACTTAGCATACCTCGCTGACCCTTCACTTATAATAACTATCTGCTGCCGCCATAGAATTTCTATGAGGGTAAAATTAGTTGCTGTGTAGCATCCATCAAAAACAGTACCTTACATAAAACACTGTGAAAAATGAGGTGATATGGTTATAGTACTGTGTTACTAAGTTTCTGGAAATTTGTGATGCCATGAGATACTATTTTTATGGGGTTGGGATTATAAGATAATTTATTTTATTTTTTAATATTTTTTAAACCAGGTGGTGGTGGTGCATGCCTTTAATCCCAGCACTAAGGAAGCAGAGGCAGATAGATCTCTGTTCAAGGCCTGGTCTACATAGTGAGTTCCGGGACAGGCTCTAAAGCTACAAGAAACCCTCTCGAAAAAACAAACAAACAAAAAAAGAACTTTTTATGTGTATGGGTGTTTTGCCTGCATGTATGTCTGTGTACACATGCCACATGTGCTTGGCACCCTTAGAGACCAAAAGAGGACATCATATTTCCTGGATCTTGAGTTATAGATGGTTATGAGCTGCCATGTGGGTGCCAGGAATCAAACCTGGATCCTATGGAAGAGCAACAAGTACTCTTAACTGCTGAGCAATGTCTCCCGCTCCCAAGACAATTTAAATGACATTTATTCCATTTTAATAGTTAGCAACAGATAGGATTCTTCACTAAGATCATATTAAGTTGCTGCTTGTTAGAAAAAGTTTTGGTTAGAATATTGAGTATAGGTATCTGAAATAGTCTTAGTTTTCATATTTTGATTTTTTTAAAATATCATTTGGATGTGTATTATTTAGGAGAGAACAGTTTATGGTCAAAGAAAAAAAGAACATCACTGAAATCGGATGCTGCCGTATCAAAATCAAAGCAAAGAAAGAAATGTAATAGTGCTTTGGAAAATCAAGAGATCCAAGCTATTGGTGGAAAAGATGTTTCTCTCTTTCTCTTCAGAGCTTTGGGGAAAATTCTGTACTCTAAAAGTAAGAAACATTTCTGCATTTTTTTCATTATATGTAGTACTCTCACTTCAGAAATAAGATACTATGTGTTTTAAAATGCTTTGTATTTTGTTTCGTTACTGGAAGGAGCTAGGGACCCTGCCAGATACTGCAGAGCCAGTGCTAAAATATAACAGGAAAATGTTTTCACCTATATGGAGCATTTTCCACAACTGTAAGTCATAGTCATGTCTGTAAGTTCTAGTTTCCTGAGGACGCCAGTCCATCTAGAGCAGCAGTTCTCAATCTGAGAAGTGACCCTTTGGTAAGGGTCACCTAAGACCATTGCCAAACACAGATGTTTACATTATGATTCATAACTGGTAAAACTACAGGTATGAAGTAACAATGAAATAATTTTATAGTTGGGGGTCACCACAACATGAGGAACTATATTGAAGGGTTGCAGTATTAAGAAGGTTGAGAGCCAGTGCTCTAGACCTTTAGTGGTAAAAGTTGGTAGCCCAAAGCAATTGTAATACTCAGCTCCAAATACTGGACCAGGGGCTAAGTAGCTTCAGGTTTCTTTGGCTTCTCTTCATTAACTTGCTGTCCTCATAACCGCAGGTGTCCATTGCTCTTCTGTATTATTTATTCCATTTAGCCTTTCCTCCCCTACCCTCTCAAACTTTCCCTCCTTTCAGGAAAATCCCAGACTTCTGTTCTCTATATACTAAATACCAATATGATTCTGAAGGGAGAGACTGATTCCAAAGTGGAAATGCCGTGTAAGGAAAGTCTGGTGAAAATACTCATCTGCCTCTTGG
>LOJH01023279.1:0-19566 GCA_001685095.1 Ellobius talpinus | reverse complement strand
AGCCTGGTCTACAAGAGCTAGTTCCAGGACAGGCACCAAAGCTACAGAAAAACCACCTTATCTCAAAAAAACAAGCAGTTGGGGACATATGGGGACCCCCTCACCACCTGTGTGTATGTGTGTGTGTTTATGTATAAGCATGTGTGTTCGAATGTGTGTGCAGGTATATGTGTGTGTGTGTGTGTCTGTGTGTGTGTTTAGAGGGTGGCTGTGTGTGCGGGTGCATGTACGTGTATGAGTATATGTGCATGTAAGTGTGCTACCTGTCACTAAGTGAGCAGCTTAGTGACATGTGCCCTACCATGAGCCTATGCAGTGATTCTCTGTTTCAACATTGGCCCAAAAACAATGGAACCAACTGTCCAGGTACTCATGGTTCTAGATCCAAAATTTTTTTTTCAGAACCAAGAATTTAATGAGCTTTGTTTATAATAAAACAACTCATAATATGGGTAATCACGAGAGGCACTCTTTCCCTGTGGCCTTATGTTACTGAAATTATGAAATAAAGGTTTGTGTCCTCTTTCAAGGGGTTCAGCAAGCCAGGTATTATATTATCTGATTTTTATTAAAACTCTTTATTTTATCTATAAATTATCTGCATAAATCTGGGTTTAAGAACCATTAAACACTTTGGACCTGGGTACATACCCTTTTCTATTTAACATATTCTATAAATTGCAGATAACATTTCTTCTAAATCAAAGCTTCTTTTTGTTCAACTAGAAATTTTATACTCGCTTTAATTCTCAATTTAAGAACTGCTTCTCTGTGAGATGTTCCCGAAAGTCCTAATTCATGGGAACAGGAACAGTTTTTTACTTAACCTTAATTTACTCAGCACCATGCGGCTGCCTCTGACAGGGCATACTCTTGCTGAGAAATGAGGGAGAGAGAACTGGCCCTGGCTTACATCTTGACCATATTTCTTTATGTAGATGGAATAAAGATAGCAATGTCTTACGCAAACAACTCTTCCCTATCCAGAATTTTTCATAGTAAAGTCTGAATATTTTAAGGCCCAATTGATCCTGGATTATCAAAGTCAAAAGCAAACATGCATGTGAACTATTCTTGGCATCTGAAAATGCTTGTTTAGAGACATTCAAATGAGAAAAATATTGAACAAATCATTCTCTCTGGAGAAAAGAATTTCTTTTTTACATTTCAGGCAATTATTTAGAAGAGTTCTAAACAGATGGAGATAATTTGAAGAAAGTCCTTCATCTCCTCGCAAGCCGTAGACTGTTTCCCCAAACTGGGTTTATTTATCTCCAGGTAAAAAACTTTTGAGTGCAAGAATGCATGATTCAAGGACAATGCACATTATAGCTGAGAAGATTTAAGAGAAGTTTGGAATAATCCACACAACACAGTGAACTTTCAGTTAATAAAACTTTTGCATAATAAAACTCTCAGACAGCTGGGTGGTGGTGGTGCACGCCTTTAATACCAGCAATCGGGAGGCAGAGGCAGGCGGATCTTTGTGAGTTCGAGGCCAGCCTGCTCTACAAGAACTAGTTTCAGGACAGGCTCCAAAGCTACATAGAAACCCTGCCTCGAAAAACCAATAAATAAATAAATAAAATAAAACTCTCAGACAAAAATCAGTATTTTAGGACAAACACAAGACAATAAGAAATTAAATTCCTATCAGGTTTTCAAATAAGCTTTCCTGAGACTGGTGTAAGGACAATAATTTTTTTCATGCAACAGTATTTTTATTCATGCAACAAATAGTTAATGAATACTGATTCCATGTCAGAAATTCTTTTAGGTGTTGGAAATACGCGAGACAGCAAAAGGGATTCACTGACTTCAGTGTTTTTTTTGTAGAGCTTAAGATTTATTTAAGGAAAACAAATAATAAACGAAATGCCAGATGATAATACAAAGTTGTGTTATAAAAAGCACTCTGAGTCAGCAATTGCTGCATATGCATCGACTTCTAACTTTGTTCTAGCTTTAGACTTACGAGTAGAAAGATTGATAGAGAAATCTTTTCACTGGTCCAAAGCACTACTTCATGTCTCTCTACATCTGAGTTATTGCTGAATTGTCTTCCCTTTCCCTAGAATGTGAGTTTCTCTAGAGACAGACTGCATTTCTTTTATGTTTATATCTTCAATGCCAGTGATGTATGTTTCCTATGTTGGCTTATGAAAAAATCATCCTCCTTCCAACTTTTCTATTTTCTTTTCTACCACTTTTCTTCTGCCCAGACTTAAAACGACTATTGCCACAATCCCATGCACTTCTTTTTTAATTCTAAATTCTTCCCTCAGATTTTTGATGTCTCAAGTTATCTGCACAGTTTGTTCCATTCTGCACTGTAGGGAACAGGATCTGTAGACACAGGAGGTTTTCGGATCACTATGGCCTGAATGTCCTACTAACTTCTTAACATTCCTGTGCTTCCATTAATGTATTATTCTCTCCTTCACCAAATATTTATGATCTCATTGAAGAGTACCATTGTGACTGAGGTAGGAATCTATATTTACTTTGTCCTTTTTTTAACTTTTCTCCCTGATCTCTGTAAAGCATGAATTAAACTTTTGTAGGTTCTATATCACTGGTATATTTATAATTTCTAGTTACGTCTTCAAATCCTTATTACTACCACTCAGTTCCATTCATCATCACATGATTTCTCAGGTGGCACCACAGTCTCTCATGGGCAAACATACATTAACCACCTGCTATTTATCTACATCCTAGGGACAAAGATATAGGAAGCTTTTGTCTCACTGGAGATCTGGGTCAGGAATATCTTCTCTTGTCTCTTTGCATGTGGTATAATCTCATTTGAAATTATTCATCCTTCTGTGGAGTGATGTGTCTAAATCCAAATCTGATTTATTGTATCCTTAAATTTAAGCTTCCATTCATTTCCCACTCTTCTCAACAAAGCTCTTGCTTTTTAATGAGAAATACAAAAAAGAGTTTTTATGTTATACACCTGCTTTCTGTTTCTAAAATGAATTCTTGCTCTAATCTCAAAAGCTGTATTTTAGTAGCAAAAAGACAGAATTTTCTGAATTAAAATGTGTATCTTCTTACCTCCAGGCACATGAATTTCTCTGGAAATTAAGAAGTATCATCAAAATACATATATACATATACTATGCTTCTGATAGCCCAAATACGTCCACGATTATTCCTATACGCAATTCACTATATCATAATTTCTTCCTTTTTGTAACACTGGACTACCACCAGGCCTCAGTCTACTAAGAGTACAAAATCAAGAGTCTCTCAGATCCATGACAGGGAAAAAGAATGCACATGGAGTCTTATGTATTACTTTTCCTAACCCCAAATCAGACTATGTAATGTAAATAATTCTCATGTCATAGATGTCAGATTTTAAGATGAACAGAGTCACAAAGAATTGCATACCACCTGGAGTGATGCCTTTTCAGCAGAAAGGGGGTGCTAGAACACATCTGCTTTGCTTGGTTACCTTTGAAAGTTTAGACTTTTTTTTTGAAATGGTGACATTATACATACTTCAAGCTTTCTGTTTTAAACCAATGCTGCAACTTTTACTTGAATCTTATCTGTCTGGAGTTGCCAATGGCCACTCATAGTCTACCCAAATCCCTTTCAGAAAGAGACTCTCAGTACCAGTGGTGGGAACTAAGAGTCTATTCTAGGATTTTTTTTCTCTGGTGCATTGAACTAGAGAAAGTTCATTGAACTACATTCAAAGGAAAGAAGTGCTGCTTAGTTCACCTAATCATGTTTTGTTTTCTGTCCTGTCCAAGAGGTCTGGTTACCACAGTGGCTTCCACATAAAACAGGACTCTGGTTCCACATATGTGGGCATGGTAGAATGCTGCTTATGTTGCAATTTGGTACATGTGACATCATCATCAGAAGAAAACATTTCCCCACCAAATATCAGAGACTGCTTATTTCCATTTCATATGCCTTCTCTGGCTGCACTCTTAATTTACATGAAATTACTGTACAACCAGACCATTTATCTTTGCTATTCAATCACTTCTCCAGAAGAATATGGGCATCTCAGCAGGTAAACACACTTAATATCTTGAGTCTGAATCCTAGAACCCATGTTAAAAAGAAAGAAGCAACACACAAATGCTGTCCTCTAACCCCACAAGCTTGCTGTGGCATATAAGCACTCCAGTATGCATGTGCCCACCTTTAGACACATACCACAAATGGACACACAGCATGTATACACAATGATGATGATGATAAATGATTAAAAACCCTGAGAAACTTGATGTTCCTTACTAATTTACATCAATAATTAAGGTTGCTGCTAACAGGCTTTACGTCAGTGGGGGAATAAATGGTTGTGAACATAGGACACTTTGGTTCTAGGGAAAAATTTACAATGTGATTTTGGAATAATATTTCTATGTGTAGATGTAAGAGCATAGATACTGCTGGTATCTGGGTACAGTATATTTCTTTGGGACACTTATTTTGCTTGCTATTTAATTAATACAAATGTTAAGATTCTTCTCATCAAAAGTAACATTTTCAAATTCTGTGTCGATCTATTTTATAAAAATTGGACTAGATGGCCCTATAGAGCACTGTGTTTCACATCAAAGCCTTCTTAGCAGCGACGCTCAGAGATAGGAGACAGATCTGTTTCTGTCTCTGCTGATGTGCTGAAGTGGTAAGAGCTCACTAAACCAGAAACCCAGAGGGCCCAGAGAGGGATGGGCAGAAGTCACACATGCCAAAGCCCTCCATTAGCTGCTTCAATTAGCCCCACAATTACAACAGTCACAGCAAATTGTTGCCCATGATGACAGGGACTTACTCATGACTAAATGACATGTTTTCCATTTTGCTATGACAACCATGCTTATTCAGACAAGCTTGACCAAATCCTGAGATGCTGTGATGGTTGATGTAGTTAGACACTAGAAATATGACTAATGAAGAGAGCATATTTCTCACAAAAATTATTTGTCAACATTATACAGTTAACACAAGTTATCAACAGTTTCTTTAAGGACAAGTATCTAAATCATTTTTTTTAAATTATGGAAGTCTTTTTGCTTTAAAATATTGTAATACAGTTAACAGGAAAACACTATAGAAATGGGTTAAATCAAGATGTGAGAGTTAGCCAATAAGAGGCTAGAGATAATGGGCCAGGCATGATTTAATTAATACAATTTCTGTATGGTTATTTTGGGTGTAAGCTAGCCGGGTGGCCAGGACAAACAAAGGGCCCCCCTCATCTTACGACATATGATAGACTTACTTATATCTCTAAGAATAATCATAATCAAATAAAAATAACAAATAAAGTTAAATTCTGTAATAATAGTGTTACAGAGAAACAAAAGCCTAAGACACCTGTTACTATGGCTATATAATATCTAACAGTGTAATTGTTCTGTATGCCCACATCTGTTGAAAATGTCAAATATGCTAGATTAAAATATGGTTCTTTTCTATGTAAACTTCATTAAGCCCAATAATAAAATCATTTCCTAGGAAAGTACGTTTTCAAATAATTATTTTCTCCTTTAATTGGCAAAGTACCATTGAGTGTTCCACCAGAAATGTGGTATTAATGGTAATAATAGTCAATATTTACCAAATGTTGACCTCTATGCAATTACAGAATAAAGCACCTGTGTGAGCATTTCTTCATGCCTCACAACAGTCATGAGACTGGGTGCATTTTATCTCCATGTCAGAGGGGAAGAGTTGAGAATTTGGAAGATTAAGAAATTTTCCTAAGGTCACACAAAAGCAAGAGGAAGAGTCGAGTTAAGCCCCACTCTATGATAGCGGAATGCTCTGGGCTAGTTTATATTGTACTGTAACATGAACTTATGACAGGACGAATACAAGACAAATGGCCTTGCACATTTCCAGAAAGAGGGTAAACAAAGGGATGATTATTCCTCTCTTCCAGAAGCTACTTTTCAGGGTTGTCAGTTCATAAATATCTCTGTAGTTCATTGAAAGTTTAAAATTCTGTGTTATCAAAGTAATACCAACAAAATGAGCATTATAGTTGATGTATAGTGTTGGTATCGAAATAACTGTCATAATAAGCTACTCTTAAATCACCAGAATTTTCACAGTTGAAAGCTGAAATCTAGAGACCAAGATGGCTGCTCTTTGGGCAAGCCATCTAAATCATGAGTGTTTTTTATGCCATGATAGTTAGCAAAGATGACCGAGGAAGAGAATCTGAAAAATGAATGGTCTTTTCCTTTATCCTTGAAACAGTGGAAATTTTGGATAAAAATCAATGAATAGACTCAGAGTTGTTTCACCTACCGTGGAATACTACTCATCCGCCAGCACTTTTAAGTTTTGTTTGTTTGTTTTTCATTTAAAACCCTCGAATTTGGAAGTAAATGCAAATATGTTCCTCTCTTTAATTTTACATTTGTTAGCAAGTATGTGAGACTTTATTATTCCTGATTTGGTTTCGTTTAGGAAAGAATCATGTAATTTAACAACTTTGTCATAAGCAAGGCAAAGCAAAAACAAAACAAACAGAAAACAAACGAGTATTCTATAGGGGATAAGAAACTATAGGCTCGAAAGTCAGATGAGCGTATGTTGAATTCCACTTCTTCTGTCTGAGAGGCCATGTGAGATTCGGTGAGTTGGGTTTATTTGTTTTCCCCATGTGAAGCAAAAATGGGAGTATTTGAATCATTAGTTATTTGGTGGAGTATGATGGCAGCAAATGTAAAGTATCATTTGTATTAATCCAAAATGTGTTATTTTCAATCTCAATTTTTCATCGTACATTTAAGAAAATTTTCTAAAAGTTGTGCTAATTTTATTTTGTGATTATGAGTGTTATTCTTATTTTTATAGCATTGTAGTAATTTAAATTAAGAAACATTTCTAAGTTAGGTTGTAAATGGAGATATTTCATTTCACTTTCTGCCTCTATTTTTCTAGATACTGAAGTTTCTGGCCAACCAAGGCTACAGGTAAATCATTAAAACCCTTATAGTTCAAGGAGAGAAGGAAGGAAACTTATTTTTGTTTATTATTATTAACTAGTAATAAAATGCTAGTAACATACCATATCTCCTGAAACATTGGTGTCCATAAATATTTAATTGGGTATATCTTCTTGTTTTGGTAAAGATTCAAATGAAAGTAATGATTAGTGTTTAGAAACATGATTAGAATTCTGATAAAAAAAATCTGTCATTCATATGTTCAAATAAACTACTATTGTCTACTCAAGGATGGAATCAGCCTAGGGCCTGCTACTGGAAGAATGGATGGAGAAAATTTTCTGAATACATGCAATTATGTATTATTCTGCCACAAAGACGAGTGAAATTATGTCATTTGCAGGAAAATGAATAGGACTAGAAATCATTGTGTTGATGAAATAAGTCAGTCTTCATAAAGAAAGATACTGTTTGTTTTCTTCTCAGATATAGAATCTAGATTTAAAGGAAAATGACTAGAAAGAACCATAACGACCAGCAGTGAGCTGAGAGGAGGTACAGCTGGGTTGGTAGTGAGTATGTTTAAGTACTTTATATGCATGAGAAATGTAATATTAAAAAGACGCATATTCCAACAATAACACAAGGAATCTATATAAAGAGTAAAATTTAAAACAAAAATACCATTGTTACCGCAGATTTGGAGTACTGATAGAAGAGAGGGCAATTCTTTGCCAATGCCTTTAAGTGAATGAATTAAGAAATGAGAGTATTCGCAGAATGAGGTGCTTCTTTCCGCCTGCATAGTTAGCTGGTATATGACATCACTGCATTGAAAAACCCAGTAAATGCCTGATTGTGACTTACTATAGTACACTGCTCTAGGTTGGATAAAACTGCCCAGAGTCTGCACTCTAACAAAGGGAAGGCTCTCAGAAGACCAGCAGCTATAGCTTAGTCCTTTGGAAGCAAGAAATATTGCATTGTATAGTAGAAATCTGTGTATATAAATTGATTCAAGTTATACAAATAATCCTTAGATAAACAAAACGAGACATTTTTAAGAATCTAGATTTTTTTCTTGTTTTCTTATTCGGTGACATACTGCTCTAAAGTAGGTTTTTTTTAAATAGAATAGTTTGTACCACAAACTTACAAGCTGAAAGTGAGCTATCATTCAGACTGTTGCTCATGAAGATGATTGCTTATTTATCCTTTCCATGAAGGCTGACTCAAAACCTTTTCATGACTCCTCTACTAAAATCAGCTTTCAGGTTTGTTCATGGGTCTCACAAGAGAAAAAAAATCATCTCATTATTGTTTCCCTTGGATTTTTCTTGCGCTCATCCACTTTGCTCACCCACCTTGTTTACTGAACTTGACTCTGAATGAATTTAGGTTGTTCCAAAACCCAATTCACTTTGAAAAGATGGAGAAGTCCTCCACCCCCTCTAAAATTCTTCCAAAATTGCTGCAGCCCCACTTAGATGAGTAAATTCCAAAGATGACTAATGGGAAGGTGTCAGTAGACCAAAAGTGTGTGAGTGGCATCATGCTTGTTTAAGCAGAAAACAAGCCATACAGATAATCCTGTCGTTTCCCTACCTCTTGAGCTGCTGGTTCCATCTACACTTGCAAAGAAGGGAGACTCCTGGAACAACACATTGACTGATCTTTAGCTCAGAGGCAACTCTCAGTCAGTGTGCTTTCCTCTGGGCAGGAGGCGTTTTGAACATAAGAAGATGTTTTCCGCCATCATGGTTTGGGGAAAGGGTCTTCTAGAATCTGCTGCCTTGAAGCCACAGTTGTTTTAGAAGTTCCTTCCATCCACAAGACACTTCCCACAAGAAATGACATTGTCCAAAATAATTTTGCAGAGGCTCAGAGACCCTGATCTAAGATGAGAATTATGCTGCCTAATCTTATAATATCATTAACTAGGTCGATGTCAATGTTAGCATGCCCTTGTGTTTCCATAAGCATAAATGGGTACACAGATTTTTCTCTGATATTGAAGGAGCAGCTTTTTTTTCCCACCACACTCTTTGACCACTTAGAATGTCTCCTTGCTTGAGGCTCCTTTACCAAAGAATACTAAATCATCAAAGAGGTTGCCTGGAGATGTACTTGACATCGTAAATGTCTAATTGGCAGGAAAACCAAAGCAACTAAATATGTGTGTACTTCTGAGGGAGAGGTGCTCTGCCCATCCCATGTTATTAGATCTCACAGAACCATGGCCGGAGGAGCAGGGACTGCGAGCAAGTCTTCACCTTTTGTCAAGTATTTGTAAAATTGTCCCTTCTCACAGCAAAGCTGGAAACGGGGGAGAAAACCGGTACAGAGGCCAACCACACTTGTCAAAAGTTGCTTCTCAGCTGTCTTTCAGAGGTCCCAATAGTGACTTCCTGGTTGTCAAGTTAATTCAATAGGAGCATTTATTCCACTTGCTGTGAGTTGTTAACAACCAAGAATACATTTTAGCAGAAACAATCTAAAAAGAATGGCAGGTCTAAAAGCATATTTTTTTCCATCTCAGATTACTGCAACAAAATATGAAGCATAATGTTATCAAATTTTCAAGGAATTTACTGAACTTTGTGGTTGAAAACCTTCTCATGCCTTTTGCCTCCCTTATGCCAACTGTCACCAATAAGCCCAAGAAGCATTGCGTGTCAGAATGGAGCTTTCCGACTTTCATGGACATCCCGCTTGTTGGCATAGTTTGAAATGTTTTATCTGTAAATGTTTTCAAAACAAGACTCAAATTTTTGTTGTTTTTCTTTGGACCACAGGGGTAAAAGTATGTGTGTGTGTGTGCGTGTGTGTTATGCATGTGCATGTTTGTGTGTCTGTGCAAATGTGTATACACATGTGTGCACACACCTGAATCTAAATGTGGATGGCCAGAGGTTTACATTTAGTGTCTTTCTTTATCACCCCCCAACTTATATTTTAGATAATGTTTTTCTTGGAGCCCAGTCCTGCAGCCTGACTGGTCAACAAACTTTCCAGGATCCTCCTATGTCTGCCTCCACAACACTGGGACTATAACTGTGTGCCACCACATCACATCGTAATTTTTATGAGGGTTCCAGGGACTTGAATTCAACAACTCTGTCCTATGAACCATCTCTCCAGCCCATAAAAGGATATTTTAAAACACCATTTCTGGTGGTCAATGATTGGATAACAAAATTTAAGAAGAGAAATGCTTAATATTAAATATTGAAATATTTAAGAGAAAAAGTCAGGATGTTTTAAAGAAAGAAAAATGGCAGGAAAGGTCCACATATAATTGTTCTGAGATGTGGAGAACTCACTTCTGTCATCTGTCCTTTTGGTCCCTACAGAATTGTTATCTACAGGTTACAATTTTAGTACTTAGCTGCAAACTATGTCTTGTTCAGTTCTATAATTGTGTCTTTTATATATACTCACATATCAAAGACATTATCCTATAAAACAAGGACAAAGCTGCTGAGGCAAAGTGTATAAGGATAATGCAGCATCCCTCTCTTCTTTCTCCTACAAGTGCAGAGTACATCCTTAACATTGTCCTATTTGCTGGGTTGTCAGCTTAATACATGTGTAGATGCTTCTCTCCGTCCTTAGACATCCTGAGGCATCCAGGAGAGCCACTCTGGGCTACTCTGAAAATGAGAATCATAATTCTCAAAGTAATAGCATGAATACCACCTTAGTCACCAAGTGACTGCATCACTTTCTCCACCTCCTTGCCCCCCCATAGATGAGTTCTGTCTAGATTTTTAAAGAGGAGTCATAGGCAGAGAAGATGCTGAAAATAAAAGAGAGATAAACTACACAGTGTTGAGAGCAAAATGTAACTTTCACAATTACTTCCTTCTACTCCCAAAAAATACCTCTGGGAAACTTACTAAACGAAAAGCTAATATCCAGAGCAAGATCAAAGAAGAGTGCATCTTCTAGGGTATGAATACAGTAGGAGAGAAGGTGCAGGCACACTTTTAGGAGCCGGTTGTCTCTGTTTTCAACTGGGAGACAGAGCCATAGTGCCTGAGAAATTTGTCTTCTCTTCGTGAGCAGAAAAAAAATGCAATTGTATATGTGTTGAAAAAGGAAGATTTAATGTTTTTTTCATTACTTCTCTCACCCCTCTTAATATGCTTCACACACACACATTTAGACTACCCTGTATGAATAGGAGTAGAGAATGGCATACCATTAAAAGAATTATTTTTTCCACACACTTTGTGCAATGGAAATATCAAAATGTTACTGCTCGTCATTCAGAGCTTTAAAGAGTTTCTTCAGCCTAAAGCAATAGTACTTCTCAGTTCTATCTTATTTGGGGGCTACTTGCCTATGGGAACATGGGTGAAGTGTTGAAGAGTAAGCATACAACTACAGTAAATTGTGTGTGTGCTGGCACGCAAAAGCCTCCTGTCAAATAAGGCCAGACCTAACGCCTGTGGTAGTCTACTGTTCCTGAACGGTAACAGAGTCAAATTCCTTATACAACCCATTTACCAAACATAACATGATTAATAAAAAACCCAGAGGCAGAAATTGGGGTTCAACCTGAAGCAAAGCATCCAGCCACTGGCTCTTACCTCTACCTCAGTCTGAAATGGCAATCTTACCTTCAGGAATCTCAGAGTGAGACTATGTGTGAGAGCTGTCTCCTCCCGTCTTGTATTCCTCTCTAGGGCTGGAATTAAAGGTGTGCACCGCTACTGCCCAATTTCTATGATAAACTAGTGTGGCTACTGGGATTAAAAGTGTGTGTCACCACTGCCTCCTATGTAAGGCTGACCAGGGCGGCTGTTTTACTCTCTGAACTTCAGGCAAACTTTATTTATTAAAATAGAAGTGAAATGTTATTACACCAGCCAACCAGTAAGCGTGGGACAAGAATAAAATGAACTCATCAGGCCACTGAGAAACAGTGTCATCATATCTCGTAAATTTCCATATGGTTTTTGCAGACAATGAATTTATATTCAACTATGAAATCCCACCAGGTTGCTATGATTCTGTTCATTATAAGCTGCATATTATAAGTGTCTTATTTGAACTAAAAAAAAATAACCTGAAGAAAATTCTGCAAAAACAAACTGCAAAATGGAAAGATCTGTGTTCCTAAATGACTCTTGATAGTATTATATGTAATTTATTTTCTTGCCTGTGATATTTTCAAATCTCAGCTAAATAATATAGGCAACATCTTTCCTGTTTGGCATTCAGACAACAAGTGGCCACACAGTGGACCCAGTGGCATCCTGTCTGGATCTCACACTCATTTCCAAAGGGCAACGTGTGCTTTTAGCATTTGCTAATGAAATCACACATTACGGTCTTGCCACCACCCACTGCTCTTCTCAGACAGGATGTCACAGCCTCGGTAACAACCTGTAAGCTGTTCTGCTTTTAACAGCTGAGACCACAGGGAAGTGAGTGGTGAGGGGGTAGGAGGAAAAATATCTTAAAGCAAAAATTCAAGCTCTGCTTCTGATTTTTTTAAAAAATAAATCAATTGCGGCAAGCAACTCCCCAGCTATTCTTGTCTTGTTATTTTTTGTACTTTAAAATAAGTTCCTCAACAATAGGTACAACCACAGACAGAACAAATGCTGAAAATCTGTGCTTTGATCAATGAAGCTGAATATATTAAAGCCTGCAGACAACCTTTGTGGAATTTTCTTCTAAAAATCCCCCAGGCTTGGATATTTTGGAAAAGTGCTCATATTCCCAGGTTTTGATTCCTGTTGCTATATGGAGGTTATTGTAGAAGATAGTATGTTCTCAGCTGAATTGGTGATCTAAAAGCTGAGCTGTCCTTGCCTGGAGTGCTATTAGCAAGTTGCAAGCTTCGGTGATACTTTGCCATGTGGGGATGCTGAGAGCAGCTCCTAATTGTCTCATCTTTTGGCAACAGGACTTGGCTCATTTCACCTCAAGCAACTAGACACTTAGACTTTCAAAAGTAGATCAGTCTCAGAGTTGTGTGAACTAAGAACACACAATGTATTTGCATACGGCAAGGCATCAACTCATCTCCTAACATTTCCTTGTATCTGGCAGAAAGGGAGGCAAAAAATTGGGGTTAACTTATGACAGCATGTAGGTGCTTCATAAGCATGAATCACCCCAGTCTCATAAACATATGATGTGGTTCCTTTCCATTTTCTGCCTCTTTGTGGCCTGCAAGAGCTGAAAGATCTTGAAGTTGGAATATTGAGTTCCACAGGTCAGAAAGTTCTCTAGCTTTGACAGTTCCACCCAAATTCAGCTTCCCATCTCCACCAGCTGAAAATCCTTACACTTCCTCAAAACCAATCCCCACAGTTGTCCAATGAGGAGCAATAGACTTTAGATCACAGAGGGAGTGAAATTGAATCTCAGTGTGGCTCAAGTTGAAGAGTGTGTGTTTTTAGTAGTCTGGGGTACAATGAACACTGATTCTCACTATCAGGGTGGGCTAGGATTTGGGAATAGATATGGCCCCAGTTGTTTCAAGAAAAAGAAAAGTGCAGCAAAGACAAAGTCCACAGGAAACCTCCCTCGTCATAAAGCTTCCAGGCTGAATGAAAATGGCAGAAGCACTAGCAGCAGGGCAGTGGCTCACATAGGTCATATTACCCTCTTCTTGTACACAAACAGTCTCTTGGAATACTCTGGGATCATGAAAAAGGAAGACTTTTCTACCCTACTTTATTTAAGAACAAAACCAAGGTCTGCGTGCCATAAACAAATAACTAAATAGCTAGCTCTCTTGACCAAAATAAGTGACTATGATTTTATTACCAGTAAGCTTCATTTTATTCTGCTTTACAGATCGAGCTTATTGAGATGACCAGTTATGGAACTGTCCTTGCTTTCTAACAGCACCGATCTAGAGAGAGCCTGTATTTTCTTAAACCTTCCCCAGCATTGCCCACCCTAAGCCCCCCATCCTTAAGTCCTTTGTAGCATCCCCTTGGTGGATGCCTCGAGGTCCCTCTTCTGCCATGCTCCCGCTCACAGCAAGTAGACAAACCCAGCATGCCCAGCGATGCATTGAAACTGAGAAATCTTCTCCAAAGGGTAATTACCGAACTCTCTGCCCTTTCACACTACAGCTTACATTTTAGTTCTTGCTAGAATGTGCTTGTCACACCTTGACTGAATTTTCAATTGAATGGGCCTGTGACCCACTTTAGGAGCACTGTCTACATAAAGTAGAAAGGAAGAGCTGTCCTAAAAACCTGAAGGCCTCGTCTTCATGGCTCAGAATGTGACCTGTGAGGGCCAGAGATCTGATTCTCTTGAATCAGATATACCTTGCTTTCTACCAGTAATAAATCCAAAATAAATAAAATAAAAGCCCAAATAAATCTCCCTAATACCTTACTCTCAGAGTGAAGTACCCAACAGATGTATTGCAATCTACTTGATGAAATATCTGTGCTCCCTGGACACTTACCTTCTTTATTCTCTCTGTAGTCCCATCTACCTACTTCGTCTCAGTGTTTTGTGATATCTACGTATCTCTATAGCTAAGCTATCTATATCTATTTATAGAGAGAATTATGATTATATACTAGTCTAGTTCCTTTTCCATGTTAAGCTCACTTGCCCCAGAAATTCCACATAAGAGAAATGGAATCTGGCAAGAATTACTAAAGCACGGAACTCTCTATCACATGACATATTCTCTTTTTCCATCTCCATAGTCCTCTCTCATATCCCCAAAGACACCCTTAATATAAATGGAATGGATCTGACTTCCCAACGGCTTGGAATCCCTTCCAGTCTTTGACGCTGCTGATGCGGACAATGAAAGGTGTCTACGTTTGCTTGCATATTATCAGCTTACTGGAAGAGAGAGAGGTTTTGTACATGCTCTGATTTCAAAATGTCTTTGGTTAAAGTTGTTAAATCAAAGAGATTTGCAGAGAACATGTCTTCCATATTACAGCAAGATTGATGCTGAAGTTACTGTATGTTACGGTAAAGACGCTTATTAACAAGAACAGCAAATTTCTTTCCCCCGTCCTCCTCCTCATCCCACTTCCTCTCATCATATTGGTTGAAATCATCCTAGGGTACAAGTGGGATCCAAAGAGCCATAATATTAATTGATGTAGTGGAAATGCTGAACTTGAAAATTATTAAGCTCCTGGAACGAGAGGAAATGTGATTTCTAGCAGAGGGGAACAAAGATTCCTCAGAAGAATTGTTGTTTTAGGCTTATATCTTCATAATAACCCTGGGATCAAGCATAAGGTCCCACTTTTGAGTGGCATAGGAGAGATAATGCCAATGGGAATGAAAGACTCAAAAACCAGGAACTTATATTTGGATCTTTTGAATAAAGGGACTATGACCAGCTTATGAGCACTACCTGAGTCTACAGAGGAGGATCATCCTGGATCTAGAGACTGGCTCTTCCCAGACTTGGTATGCTAAAGTACACCCATGAGCAACACCACTCAAAGTGAATACGTTATGCAGGCTCACTGGAGTCTTCAAAGTGACAATCTTTGAGTCACAGACTGTTGAATCAGTCTCTGAGGGAGGCATTCAGAAATTTGCATTTTAACAATGTCACTATAAACACATTCCATATTACCAAGCTCTGAGCTGGGGATGGATTGCTTTCTGGAACTTCCTTTTGATTTCTCCACTAGAATCCTTTCACAGTGGTTCAGAAGAGCTGGCATCTGAATTGAACACAACTTGGCCTTCAGTGCCAAAGTAAATTATCTCGTTTTTCTGACCTTCAATTTCTTAAGCTATATTTGGTACTAATAATGTGATAACTAACAATATTTCATATAGGAAATGAATCATCAACGCCTTTCCACAATGCTACTAATGTTCGTGATCCTCAGACAGAGGTAACCAAGGAGACACCATTGTCCTTCTGGTGAATAGAAAATCTATTACTAGTTGCTCCACTATTCTGATGACCTTCCGATGGCAAGGTCTGGATGGGGGTAGTGACAACAGGTGGCTCTTCATGTAGTTACCACTGCCTCGTGCTACGTTGTAGCTAACTTGGAAACATCCTCATACTCAGCCTCTTGGTAAAGCTTTTCTTGACTCCCAAAAGCTGCTACTATGTCTGCTATTGGAGCTGAATAGCTTCCAGACAATAAACTGTAAATAGAACAGCAGGAGGCTCACAAGCTTGACTGTATTCCCACTGGACAAGAAAAACGAGTTGACTAGCTTCCTAGCACAGAACCAGAGAGCTCAGAGAAGACAGGCTCAGTAAACATTGATACTCCAGCCCTCAGGCTCCATGATGAGTCTGATACCACGGGCATCAATGATCCAGGGCACACTATTATGTGCAGATTGACAACCAGATTATACATTCCTGGTGCTTTCTGTGCCATGATGCTCTCTGGCTCTCCTTGGACTTTATATTCCTCCTCTTGACCATCATACTTCCACTGCTGCCTATTGTTCTATGACCTTGCACTTCAGTATCCATGTGGGTCTCAACTTTCTTACTAAATCAGAAGGGGCCAAATGGATACAAGGCAAGAAGGACTGAACTTAGTCATCTCTGAGTTTCCTTTCCATTTGGTTGTTCTTTATCAGTGATTTCCAGTAGCCCCATGCTGGAATCCTGTTTCACTCACTTCAGATCTGCTTTCCTCATGGCTTTGCCCACCCCGTCTTTTGAATGCTCTACCTTCTCCTGCATTTGCTTCCCTGTATAAACACACAACATATTAACAGACACCAAGTGCTAAACTGTGGAGATTTGCAAGAATAAGGATGAAGATGAAGGTCAAATAGACCCATATAATAATCCTAATTTATTAATTATAGCATTTTCAGGACTTGATTGATTTTGCTTTCCATTTATGGGGTTATATTTATAGGTTTGGCCTGCTTGTGTGTGTATATGTGCACCACGTGCATGCAGTGCCCACAGAGATCAGGAAAGGATACCAGGATCCCCGGGAACTGGAGTTAGAGAAAGTTGTTACTTACTGTGAATGCTAAGAATCAAACTCAAGTTCTCTGAAAAAGCAGCCAGTTTTTAAACAGCTTAGTCATCTCTCACGCCATAATTTTGGGGAATTATGAAAATTTTTGAGTTACATACTAGAAATTTAGTCTCAAATTTTTATCCCTAATAGATTCACTATTACCTACTTCCTGTTTCCTATATTTCCCTTCCCCTTTCTTTGCCATTACTTTAACTTTTGTTTTCTTTGTGTTCTTTTTCTTGTTGTTTTTTAGATTGAGTTTTCAATATTCAGCCCAGGCTGGCCACAGATTAATGATATTCTTCCTCTGCCTTCTAAATGCTGTGATTATAAATAAGTATTACGGTATCCATCTACTAATAGCAGGGTTGGGAGACTGTAAGGAGCGAATGGACATGATTCATGCAGAGCATACAGCACAGTCCCTGGCACATTACAGCAGCTGGGTAGCTGCAATTGCTTTCCCATGTTTGCCCAGCTGGCTAATAGGGTATATACAACAGCAACATGGATTGTCTACATCACAGGCAGGGAGATGACTACTGACTGGGATTTAGTAGTCAGAGCTGGCCCATTTTGTGTCTCTCCGGGATGCTTGTTCACTTAGAAGGATGCTATGAGGGTTTCCCAGGATTCCGATGGGCAGCACTGCCAGTAGAACTGAAGTCACTGTGCTAACATGTCTTACCTAGATTTCTCTTTCCAGCACTTACTGTTTCAACCTTGGAACTGCTGCAGGTGAGTGTAACTTCAGTTTTCCCCTTCCTCAGCCAACCTACATATCGGAGTTATTTTTATCCCCAAGGTTCAGTTCTGATCTGACCATTCAATTTCCTTTTAATACAACACTGATTTAACTTAGTCATAAAATCTTCCCTTCAGTTTCCCGATAACTATCTTCTGTGTTCTTTGTTTCCCATCTTATTTTTATAGTTTATTTTTCCTGTAAATTTTATTAATGTGTGAAGCCTAATTAACACATTCATTTTATCTGCAAACTTTTTCCAAGATGACCTTAGTACTCCTCTCAGTGACTAAATTTTAGAGTGATTTTATTTTGACAATTGATCTTTGACATCCTAATTCTTAGAGCATTAGAAAAGTTGCAATTGCAAACTATTTCTCTCCCTTCTTAAGATATAATTTTCTCTTTGTTCCCAAATTTTGTTTCTCAAGGACCTGAGCCATTTTCTTGAACGACAATACTCAAGCACCCCTACCTCCTCCATCTGTATATAAGTCTAAGAATCTAACTCCCCTGAGCACCTATTAGCAAACTTTGATGATCTAATAATAGTAAGTTATTCCCTTATGTTTCATGTTCCATTGAAATCACTCTTTGGTGATCAACTCTTTGATGCCAAGATGTTCTATGCCTGTACTTAGTGCTTTCTATTTCTGTAGCCTGGGTAGCCACCCCCTAAATTTGTCTTTGCTTGTCTCAATGGCATCCACTCTTTAAAACCAATCAAAACATTTCTAGCACTAGGCATCATTCCTGTAACTGTTTTTGATATTTAATTCTCTTACTACTACTATACAATTTGTACTTCAGTTATGCATATTCAATTTCAAACTTACTTGATATGTGATGTAACAATGGTATCTAACTGATTTTAATGGACCTCACACCACTTAATATACCTCATTCTTCAGAACCCTCAATAGATAAATACTAAATTGAATCTAGTCCTCTTGAATATATTGCCAAATTTGGTTTGGATACTACCATTCAATGAAATCTAAACAAAATTGCAGTCAAATTTTAAAGCTTTACCATAGCAGGGAGATAACACAGTGTGGTGGCTTTAAGACTCTCTGCTGCCTCACACTTGAAATACAGTGTTCAGAGCAGAATAGGTATGCAAACAGGAATTAATAAATACAGCAACTTGGGCTTAAGTTTTGGGTCTACACTTTCTTGGCTATGCTATGAGGTGAAGTTGTGCAAAGCTTCTAATACTTGATTCTTGCATTTTAAAAATGGGGTAGCAATATGCCAGCATCTGAAAGATTTTATGAATGTCAAATCAAATAATGCATATAAAACAGTTTACTATAACACCCAATAGAAGTCACCTTAAGACAATTGACAATAGCACGGCATGATTATTATGAACATACAGTGTATTGGACAATGTTAACTTACTTACAGAGAGATACAGTGTCTCCTAAAATCTGACAAGTGATACTTGCTATAACAAAAGGAAAAAACGAAAAGTAATAGTTTAATAAACTTCCACATATCAAGAAAGGAATCAACTCAAAATGTACACCTTCTTTTTAAGAATGTGTGAATTTCGTGGGGGTGAGGTGTAAAAGCTGGTGTTTGAAAAATAAATTAAAAATAGGTCTTTAAGAAATAAAAATCTGTGTCTTTCAGCATTGTTGAAGTGCAGGAAACACATGTGTAGTTTTTAGGACTGATGGTCAGACTGAAAGCTGAGGTCCTCAGCTTTCCCTGAAAGTCACCCAAAGTTTCAGCCACCAGCTTCTCTGCCCACATGCTTGAGATTTCATTAATCAAGCTATTAGAAAAGATTGCTGTAGAGGAAAAAGAAAGCTCATCTAACTCAGGATTCAGTTCAAACTTCAAAGTTTCGGCACACTGAACCTGATAGAAGAGAAAGTGGGAAGTAGTCTACAACACATGGGCA
>LOJH01023278.1:0-19566 GCA_001685095.1 Ellobius talpinus | reverse complement strand
GCCAAAGCAGTTTCTTTATTAACCAATGAAAGAAACACATAGACAGATGACCCTGCTCCATCAGTTTTTAATACTTTAGCTCTATAGGTATTCTTGAATTCAGCTTGCTGAGACTATATTTACTATATTGAGGTTTTTTATGTATATTTACCAGAGGTATTAGTCTATAATTAATTTTTATTTATAATTTAGAATGTGTGTGTGTTTGTATGTGTGTGTCCTTTTAGTAGTGTGTCTTTACCTGATTTTATTATTTGAGTAATACTTGTTCCTTTTCTCTCTTTTTCTTTCATGTGTCTTTTGTTTGTAATTTGAAACAATTAGCTGCACTTAGCTGGGAGTGGTGGTGCACACCTTTAACCCCAGCATTTGGGGGGCAGAGGCACAGGGGATGTCAGTGAGTTTGAGACAAGTCTGGTCTACAAAGCAAATTTCAGGACAGCCAGGAATGTTATAGAGATAGATGACCCCAGCTGTGAATCCTAGCAGTATTGGAGAGGGTAGGGTGTCTGAACTGGCCATGTACTGTAAACATATTGGTGACTACCCTAACTGTCATAATTGAACCTTGATCTGGTAACTGATGGAAGCAGATGTAGAAATCCACAGCCAAGCACTGAGCAGAGATCAAGGGGTCCTCCAGAGGAAAGGGAGGAAGGATTGCACAAGCCAGGAGGTCAAGGTCATGATGGGAAACCTACAGAGACAGCTGACCTGAGCTCTGGGCAGTACATGGACTCTGGACCAACAGTTAGGGAGCCTGCATGGGACCAACCTAGGCCCTCTGCATGTGTATAGCAGTTGTGTAGCTTGGTCTGTGTGTCAGGCTCCTCGTAGTGATATCAGAACCTATTTCTGGCACTTAACTGACCTTTAGGAACCTGTTCCCCATGCTAGATTATCTCACTCAGTCGTGATGAATGGAGAAGGAGGGGGAGTGGATGAAGAGGGGGGTAGGTAGGAGTGGGAGGGGATGGAATGAACCAATGGGGGGAGAAGAGGGAGGGGAAAGTGTGGTCGGTATGTAAAATAAATGAAAAAATGTTAATTAAATAAAATAAAAATTTTAAAAATCTACAAAATTCATGCTTAAGAACTGAACAATCATTTTTTAATTGAAAACAAATCTCATAATAATAATTTGAGTAAGTTTGTTATTTTGTGTTGTGTTTTATTTATATCTATCCTGGCTATATGTGGCCTACATTCTTTATTGTATATGAACATGTTATTATCAAAGAGAAAAGATATGGAGATACTTCCTTCTCTGTCTCAGAGAGTAGTAAGTTTAATAAGTTTATTGAATATTAATTACAGGGTGGCTGTGTTATGTTGATGTGAAACTATCATACAGTAGTTGGATTTTGAACATGAGGGTGAACACAGACTGTCTAGCTTCCATAAGAATTGCTTATGCACACTTTTGGTCATAACTCACTTGACACAATACAGAGGCCTCTTAGCAAGCGCACATGGTGAAGGTGAAGAGACCCAGGTAGACTGCCTGCTCTCCCCTTCCTTGACCTCCACTATTGAGTTGCCTAAACCCCAAGCCTACATCCTCTGCTTGCCAAGGTAGACCACCTCCTCCCTTCCATTCGTCCTTCCTCTGGGACTTACCTGATCCATCCTACTTGATACCAGCAACTCTCAACCAGCATAAATGGCACAGAGACCTAGTAGGCTACCTGCTCTTCCTCTCCCAGACAACCCCACAGCTGCTTGCTGGGGACTAACACTTTTTATTTCCCATATCTCTTCCTTTATGCCTAATGCCAATATGTGACCAGGGACTCTATAGCCAGCACATGTTTCACATAGACACAGGAATTCCCCCAGGTACTACAGGTGACTTGAAGACTCAGAACCCTGCCATTTGGCAGGCTAATACTGATGGGCAATTGCCCTATCATGGCTTGAGAAACAGGACAGCCCGCACAGCCAGAGGAAATTGGTTCCAAGTTCCAAACTGAAGGAATCAGACTATTTTATAATAAAATCCTGTCTGTGACTTTTTTACTGGCGGCTTTGAGACCATTAACATCCAGAGTTATTATTTAGAATGTTTATTAATTCTTTTTCATTTTCTTAGATGTGATTTTTATATTTTCACTGTGACCTTTTAATTGTGTTTGTCCTTCCCTTTAAAATGAAGTATTTCCCCCATGTGTATTCTAATGGATATTTTTGCTGAATAAAACTATCTGCATTGACTGGCGGATTTTCAGAAAAGAGAGAGAGTGAGAGAGAGCAAGCGAGCGAGCGAGCGAGCGAGCGAGCGAGAGAGACCCCATTCTGAAAAAAAAGTTTGGCTTGATTATAATATCCATGAATATGGATATCTAGAGAATAATCTCAAAAATGACAGCATTGTTTACATGTATTCTACATTGACACTTACTCTTCAGCCCACGGAATAAGTAATCATTTTAGATGCAGGAAATTATTTAAGAAATATATTTTATAAGTTTATAGCCACCATATATATAGTGATTCTGGTAGTCTTTTAAAAAAAAGATTCACCATTTAAGAAATGATTTCTTGTATTAGAGAATCATGGGAGGACTTGAGTATGTCCACTTTGACAGGAGTGTGGGATACAAAAATCTGACAGTGTTGAATGGCTTTGAAACTTTCAATACTGTGATAACCAGATGTGTGGAGATAGCAAGAGATCTAGAACTGAAAACAAAACTGTGTGCTAAAATGCAACTATGTAAATATAAAGTGAATGGATTACTACTTTCTTCTGGGAAATAGATAAGACTGTTTTCTAAGAATCTCCATCTCAGGAGAGTGCTACGAAGACTTGTAAAGACAGCACATTTACAGTGAAATGAGCTTTGTTTAATGGCAGCAGTGAGGCTGAAGGCAATAGGTTCTGAAAAAAAGTTCTACTGAAGGCCAAATTCACTGGAGGAAAAACAGTAATTCTAAAACTCTAAGAGAGAAAAAAATCAAGCTGGTGACATGAGCAAGGTCTTTCTGAATAGGAAATACTGCCAACAATTGATTAGTGAGATACCATGAAATTAAAATGATTATGATTAGGGAAACAAAGCCAGACAAACAAACAGAAAAACAAGAACATTACTTCAGTACTTATATCCAGTAATGAGACTATCTACAGAATGTGAAAAAAATGTTGACTTTACAGATGCTATAAACTTACCATTAAAGTAGATAGACATCATAAACAAGACTAAACAACAACAACAACAAAAACAATAGCCTCATTAGCCACTAGATAAATATAAATCCAAACGAAACTGAGAGTCCATCTTATTCCACTCAGTATGTTATTGTAAAGTAAACAAATGTTGTCAAGGATTCTGAGAAAAATGAAGACATAAACACTGCTGACAAGAATGGAAACTGACTTACCTAGTATAGGAGTTAGTCTGGAGGCTTCTCACACACTCAAGATAGATATATCTAATATTACTGAGGTGTACCAGTCCTGATTATTTACCCAAAGGAGTATAGGTCAATATACCACAGAGTTAATTTCACATCAGCATTTCTTACAGCACTGTTTATAATACCTAAGTTATGGAAACAACACTTATATCCTAAAAGAAAGGAATAAATTAAGAAATTATATATATGTACAATTTCATGTTGCATTTTTTTCAGCCATAAAATCAAAAACTACACAATCTTCAGTAAAAGGGATGCAGCTGTGGCACGTCATATTGAATGGAAATAAGGAAGTGTCAGGAAGACAGGCATAGCAGATTTTTTTCCCTCCTTTTCGGTAACTAGAGTTTATGCAGATTTAATATATGCCATGAAAGTAGAAGCAAATAGTCTGTGGGAGCTAACACAGAAGAATGGGTGCTCAATGTACAAAATATAGTTTCATAAAAGTTTAAAAATTTCATGAAAGGATAATTCAGGTGCTCTGGGAAAGGCCATTGATGTCTTACTTAGGAAGTTTCCAGAGTGGCCATACCTTTGGGCAGGTACCAACCTGCACTAACTATCATCAGCACGGAAGCAGTATCCTCCATTAGAAGACATCTCTTAGATACTCATTAGGCTATTTTTCATCATTAGGAAATAGATTTCCTTAAATTGAAGCATGTGCTTTGCTTTTAAAGACACATTTTCTATATGTATTGAGAAACAAAAGTGTGTGACTGATTTAAAATTATAAGTTTCACATTACTGTCATTATATGGAAATGATTATTTTACATTTCTAAGATATGTATGCCAGTAAGAGCATTAGAGCTTACAACTTAAGTGAAATAAGTATGTATAATCCATATGAAGCAAATCTTAATATAGCTGCCAAACAATTCAGCATGACAATCTTGTATAGATAGCAAGCAAATAATTTAAACATTTTGATATTTAAATATTAATAAAGCTTTGAAAACCAAATTTACCAAGGGCTATCTATAAACTTTTAATTTATATGTTGAGAAACACAAATTAAAGTCAATAACTCAAGACTTTAGTATTCATAAATTCTATTTTGAAATTTATGTATGTATATATCTTTGCTATTTATTAAAAACTTCAGAGAAATATAGTTCAATAATTATTTGTTGAGTTCCTAACTGTGCTGGAAATACTAATGCTTTTCTTATACATCTGGTTTGTTGAATCTGATCTACAAAATGAATGCTGATGGTCACATTTGTAATAGTTTTTAATATAAGGCTTATAAGAGTAGTGTTGTAGACTTTCAGGAAATCACCTGCACATTTGTTCATGAGACCATTAGAAAAGTTCTCTTATTTAAAATAGGTCATTCATTTTGAATTTTGTTTTGGCATATAACAGAGAGAAGCAGGATATAATAAAATATTCTTCTTAACACTTATCAGGAAAATGTAGTATTAAGTATATGCTATACAAAACTCTCAGTTTTGACAAAAAAATTAATCTCTTTCCTGTTACGGATGACTGCAAACATGTAGGAGTGTTGATGGGTAAAAATTATCCTGTCTTTTCCCTGTCTGTATTGTAGAAGAAATAATAAAAAGTGGGAAAAGGTATGTCTTTCATACAAGAAATAATGTTTTTCATAGAAATTTTACATTGTTAGAACAGAAGAAAGAGCCCATGTGCACACTACACTTCTTCACCAAGAGAATCCAGCATAAAAACAGAAATGATATCAAGACTCTCTGCCTCTGTTGCAGACTTTTGCAAATCAACAAGCTAAATTAATCTAGGCTGGCCAACAGTTTCTGAACCTCCTGCATACACTGCAACTTCTTTCCCCTATGTACAAACTGATGAATTCAGATAAATGTGGTCTCATCCTAAGACTCTGGAACAAACTTTGCTGCCAGGTAACACATGCTTCCCAATCAAAATCTGAGAAGATATAGACATCCACAGTATACAAACACACACAAACACGCATGCACGCACACACACACACACACACACACAGCCCTTCAAACCTGTTCCTGTTTGTGAACACAGAAGTTGTAGTATCCTCAGTTTCAACACATACTTTTTAAATGTATGATGAAATAGAAACAAATACCAAAGAATAATTCAACATTCTATTCCACAGATACTTGCTCAGCCATGTTCATTGCTGTTCTATTCACAATATACAGGAAATGGAAATAGTCTAAATGCCCAGCTGACAAATAGATAGTAAAAATATGGTACTTATGCACACTACTCTGCTGCTACAAAATGAAATCATCAACTTTTCATCTAGATAGATGGACATATATACTATACTGTGTGATATAGTCCAGACCAGAATGACAGACCTCCAATGTTCTTTATTAGTTTTGGTTCCTAAGCCCAAGTCATTAAATATAAGTATAAAACCTGGTGTAACTACAGATAGCAGTTAAAAATAACACCATGTGTAGAGTGGGGAGAAGAAACTCTAGAGGTGGGTATAGGGACTAGAATGCCACAGGTACTATGAAGAAGGAAACAGGAAAGCAGACAGGAATATTCAATGAGAATGCTTGGGGGCAGGTAAAGAGGAGAAGGAGGGATAAATAATACAAGGGAGCTAGGGAAAGCCATAGAAAATCATATTATCTCATGTTTACTTAAATTACATATACCATATAAATGTACATATATATTAATCCATAGGTATACACACCTATATAGGTATGAATATTTTAAAATAAGTTTTGACATGTGGTATAACCATATCCCTAGAAGTCATACACTATCAAATCAAAATCCCAGTGCCATGCATAGGAAGCTTCCTCTCCAGGAGTTGGATATTGGCGCCTAAGAGATTCAGAAAACAATACAGGCTTTTCCTGTTGCCCCTTTTCCTCCTAGAAACTGAAGGTAAGATCCTATAGGAAAATGCACTGCATACATCAAATTTAAGACATGGAACAATCAAGTTGAATCTGATCTAGAAGCCAAGACAACTCAGATAAAAGATCAGAAGCTCTGGTAGTACCAGAAAGCTGGGATGGGAGAAAATCAATAAAAAGGATCTGACTTCCCATAAAGACTAAAAAACACAAAATGATGGTAGGATGGTAAGATATCTCTAAATGTACAATACTGGTACTCATCATGGTGTTAGACAACAGTTGCCTATATGGACTTAAGTTATGCTGAACAGGAGGGAAATCAAGTCTGCTGCTGTAAACCTAATCAACTACGCATGTCTGGTGTGATCATGGACCCTTAAGGAGATCCTGATATTGCCATTTTACTAAACTATAATTGCTTCTAACTACATTCTAAACACAAATCCTGTACCCACATAATAATGCAAGGTTCTGCCTTCAACGGAGAATATTTTTTGCACGTAAATGGAAATCATTTGATCAGTTAAAACTGATCAAAATGAAGAAAAAAAAGGTGACCATAGGGGGATTGACCTCGACTAGACATCTACAGTTCACTCCCTACTAGTAGAGCTAAGAGAATATCAAGGAAGAGAGGGTAGTATGACCAGCATGTCTGCTGTTTTATAGGGGTTTCTTTACATGCAAAGAAAGCTTTACACATGAAATCTCAACAATATGGTTGCCTTAACAAAACATGAAAAATGACCACACCAATTGACATGCCAACCTGGGTTTGAAAAAATTTCACAAGGGTCCTTCTTTAGATGAAGAGCTGCAGATAATTAACAGCTCCCAATAGAGGGAGAATCAATCTTCTCAATGGAAGATTCTCTAAGGTATTAAATAATGAGAGACCAATTCTAAACACACATAGACACAAATATGAACAACACTGAGCAGACTTCACAGGTTATACTTATACATATATAGGTATATATAAATCAGATTAATCATGAACAAATGAAAGTTAATTAAGTTACAAATCTGAAAATAAAAGGCAAAAAGATTCTGTACAAAGAATATTATCTATTGCATATAGAGTCAATATATGGAATGTGAGAAAATATCTGTGTGCTATTCATCTGACAGGAGATAAATATATAGAAAATGAAAAGAACCAAAAAAAATCCAATAAGCCAAACAGCTCAATTAAAGACTAAGCTAAAGTACTGAATAGAAGGTTCTAGAGGGAAGTTGAAAAGATTGGAAAGGTCCTATATTGTGACAAAGGACTCTGTAGAGTACAACAGAGATGTTCATTACTATTCTATCCACAATAGGTAGGAAATAAAATTAGCTTATTCATCAACTGATGGTAAAATCTGGTATATATATACATATATATATACATATATATACATATATACATATATATATATACACACATATATATATATATTTACACACAATGAAATTCTATTCAGTTGTAAAACAAAAATGAAATTATGAAATTTGCATGTGAATTGATGGAGGCACAGAGAAGCACACGCTAAACATTTTCTCTCCTGTGTGAGTATCCTAACTTCAAACATTCAGCTTTATGTGCTTAACTCTAAATAATTGTAGAAGCAAATGAACTAGGATGTTCCCTTGGTAGGATTTCTTAAGGGGTTGAAAAAATTAGACTATAACTAATATTGGGAACACAGGGGGTAGAGATAGACCAGCAGATATTGGGAAGAGGGCACAAGGGAAACAAGGAAGTGGAGAGCAAGAGTTAACCAAAGTGAGTAATTTGTGGGGAAGACAAACACAGGTGAAAACCCACCTTTTGTAAGACAGTTAAAACATCTATATTCAAAAATAGTTGATCAGGCTGGGCTGGGCATGGTGACACATGCCTTTAATCCCAGCATACAGGAGGCAGAGGCAGGTGAATTTCTGTGAGTTCGAGGCCAGCTTGGTCTACAGAGTAAGTTCCATGACAGCCAGAGCTACACAGAGAAATTCTGTCTCCGAAAATAAAAACAAAAAATAAATAAATAAATAAGTAGATCAGCAACAATCTGTGTTGATGGATAATGCTGTTCCTAAAATCCAATGCTGATCCAACAAAAATTCCAAGTCCAGGTGTACCTCCTTATGTCGTGTTGCTCAGGATGTTTCCAGAGAACTCCCAGACTAATATGGACTCTTGATGATTCTCTTCACTTTATATTAAAACTAAATGATAGCCTATTACCGAAGGCAACATCTTTCTTGAAAGATATAAGAAATGGAGACAGAAGGCTTATCTACTAGATTTTATGGAACTAGAAGATGCTAGTCAAGCTGCTTGGCAGAGAAAAACCCTTAATATTACTGGGCTGTGAATCCTGAAAACTACAGTGACAACATATCAACCTATATATACCCACTTGTGAAATAATAGCACAAATAATATGGGGACAACCAACCACTTTGTGATTGGACTGGAAGCCAACTCCATGGGAAGGAATTAATGGTTGGTACCACATTTCTAGGAAAAATACACAAATTGGATTTCAAGCCTACTCCATGGGAAGGAGTTAATGGGTGGTACTGCAATTGCAAGAAAAATACACAGCTTTGGAGCTTATTGTTCCTAGCTGGGAACTCGCTAGTATTGTATAGCTAAATCAACATGAAACCAGCCACTAGTGTAAATATTTATGTGTATACATATACATGTAGATGTACATCCTATACATATAATCATACACATATACATATTCACCTGAATACTTAATCAGAGAAGCTTCTCTTTTCAGTGAATAGCAGTGGATACAGAGACTCATATCCATTAAAAATTCTGAGAATAAAAAAGTTATTGGATGCTCTGCCCTAAAGAGAACATTTGTACCACTCCCTCGAAGTCTCGTGGAACACTGCAAAACACTGCAAAAAAAGAAGTCAGAATGATGTAAGAACAGGACAATGAGGAGAAGAGATGCAATATGTTACCTTGAGAACATGGCATAGCCATCGCAAATGATCTCACAGTAATTGTGATTGCCTGCACTGGGTTTCCACAAGACTGAAATGTCAACAGCCAACAATGTTTGGGGAAGGGCTTGTGAGTCCTTACACTGTGCCACTGAACTTTAGACAAACTAACAGATTCTGAGGGTGGGTAGTCTTTAATTGTTAACCAAAGAGTGTGTCTCCAGACTCCAAATAATAGTTTCTAACCTGTGGCCACACAGATATTCTTAATCAAATCAGTGGGGGAGAATAAAATAGCATAAATCTGGAAAAGAGACAGCAGGGGTGGGGCAAAGAATGACAGAGCTTGGCGGAGATAAAAGAGATCAGACTGGGGAGAGCAGTGAGAATGAATTTCTACATGCATTGAATTGTGAAAGAATGAATTTAATCAGTTTAAAACAGATAATAAGAAAGAAATAATAGAATTTATTACCTGAAGTATGCAAAATAGTTGCTGCTAATATTACATGCCTGGACCTGCTTGTGATACCTCACTTGCATAAAGGACTTTGCAGATGTGCTAAAGCTAGTTTTCTAGAGATTTGGAGAATGTTGTAAAGTGTCTCTCTTTGCAACTAGAGCTATCCTTATGGTAGTGATGTCATGAGACTCTGACCTAGCAATTGAGAAAGCCAATGCAGCAGGATCAGTTGGCCTCAGAGGTTTGAGAAAAGCTTGTCAATACAGTGAGAGCTTGCTGCGAAAATAAATAAATGAATACAAAACTAAAAACTAGTAAGGCAGAGGGAAAGAGTTATATATTTGTACAGATGCAGAGCAGAAGATGGAGAGGTCTGAATGAGGTTCCAACAAGTAAAGGAATGAAAAAGGGACCACATGGTGGATCTTTAATGGTTTTCCTAAAGGAACTCTAAACAGAGCTTTGCTTAGTCTTTTGATTTAGAGTTACAATATACAGATTTGTGAGAGAATTAACTTCTGTTGTCTTTAGTCACCAAAGTTTTATTACATTGTTAAAAAGAGCCCCAAAAACCACACATAGCTTTCTAGATACCCTCTTTTATATAGCCAGATATTTGAAAAAAATAATTTCAAAATACCAAATTGTTGGCTAATGATTTCAAATATAAAAAAATGAAAAAAAATTCTACGTGATTATCAACACAAAAAAATGACAAATTTAGTGTGTAGTGAGGGTAGTCGGTGTGTCAGTAACATCACATCAGTGCTAAGTTAAATGCTTGGTGAGTCAATGAACTGAAAGCTGTGACATTTACTCAAAGGAGGAAAGAGCTCCATAATAGTCAGATTAAGGAGTCACTTCGTTACACCATCGTTTTATATGAAATGTTTACAAGATACAATTAATTATTGTTGGAATATTGATTGTACTTCAGTTATGTTTTAGGTTTTTGCATATGAAAGATCATTCAGAGAATATCATAGATAAAAATTCCTACACTTAGAAATACCATATATTATTTGGGATTTGTCTCTACTGCATGTACTGGTTTTTGGGATCCTATTCTATTTGGATGCATACCTTCCTAAGCCTGGATGGAGGGGAAAGGGCCTTGGACTTCCCACAGAGCAGGGTACTCTGTCCTCTCTTAGGACTGGAGGGAGAGGAGGGGAGGGTGAGTGGGAGAGTGGGAGGGAAGTGGAAATTTTGAATGGTATTATTTATAAAGTAATAAAAATTATTAGAAANTTTGGGATCCTATTCTATTTGGATGCATACCTTCCTAAGCCTGGATGGAGGGGAAAGGGCCTTGGACTTCCCACAGAGCAGGGTACTCTGTCCTCTCTTAGGACTGGAGGGAGAGGAGGGGAGGGTGAGTGGGAGAGTGGGAGGGAAGTGGAAATTTTGAATGGTATTATTTATAAAGTAATAAAAATTATTAGAAAAAATTCCTACACTTAGAAATACCATATAATTATTGTAGACAATATTAGCACATAAATCTCATAAACACATACAATATACCAGGCACTGTTCTAAGATCCCGCAACTTGTGAAGTGAATATGACCCCAGACCCCCCACCACTCAGAGATCATCGAGCAGGAAAAGGCTGGTTTAGTGAATCTCTGATTATAACCCCTTTTGACTTGGTGTGACCTTTTGATGTCACCATGATTGATTACTTCATCATTCTCATTCACACTGTTTTAAATGACTTTGACTGCATACTAGGGATTTTGATATGTGTATAACTGTTAACTGTTAGAAAAGGAAGATTTCTTAGTTCCTGTTCTGTTGTGGTTAACAGATACCATTATAATAGGAAATTTTAATTGGGGATTTGCTTATAATCTCAGAGGGTGAGTCCATGAACATCATGGTGGGGAGCATGGTGGCACTCAGGCAGATATGGCACTAGGGCAGTAGATGAGAGCTCTCATATGATACATAAGTTGCAGGCAAAGAGGCAGTGACAGTGGGCTTGGTCGGAAAGGACTTTTGAAACCCCAAAGTCCATCCCTAGTGGCATACCTCCTCCAAAAAGGCCACACTTCCTCTGATAAGGCCACACCTTTCAAAGTTTCCTAAACATTCCACCACCAGATAATCAAATATTTAAATTCATGAGTTTATGGGGTCATTCTCATCCAAACCACCACAAAAGGCATCTATTAAATTGGCCATTAATTCATAGAAACACATTCAAAATATTACTTTATGTCCCTACAAAGACCACTTAGTGTAATGATGTAGGTCACTTAAAGGTGCTGAATGACAGAATAACAACTGAGAAAGTAGCAGTATTTTCAGAAAAGTTTTTGTATTTGCTACGTAAGAAGGTTGTGAAACTCATCATTTTGAGAAGTACTTTATACTTGACAGAGTGGTGAAATGGAAATATCAATTATAAGAACAAGTTATTCAGAGGCCAAGAACATACTTATTTCTTGAAGCTAAAATACAAGCACTTATTTTTAAACAGAATCATCCAAAATATAGATCAACAGCTAAATCCCTCAAGAGAAAGTAAGAAGCTTGTGGCCTGAGACAAAGAAGTCAAATTAAAGCACAGTTTGATTGACAACTGGGACCACTGCTGAAGAAAGTGTCATGTTGACTCACCAATATACTACTGGGTTTCAACATTAAAGATGTTTTGTATTGTTGATAGAATAAGGTTGATCTGAAAAGCAGTGGGAAATGTCAATAAATTCAAAAGGACAGTACATATATTTCAGAAGAATGGAAGCCTGATTTACAGAGGCAGATACAGACAGATAAGTTTTTAAATAAATAGTTTTAATGGAAGCATTGCAATTGAGACAATTAAGCATCAGGAATCTTTCTGATCACCAGATAGTACAAGTTATGCATACACCCCAGATTCAAGTACCACTTAATTTTAAACTCTATGGAAGGTTAAGATTGTGCTGTGTTCCTCTTTCGTGCTAAGAAAGCTCTCCAACATTAAATTACCCATCCAGTCTTTTTTATCTTTGATGACCTGATGGCTAATTTGTATATATTTCACTTCCTCTGAAGGAAGTAAGGACACATGTAAGCTCCATTCCTCTGATGTGGTCATCCTGCCTGTGTTACCCCTGGAAAATCACCACTCTGAAATTTGTCCTTTCTTATTTTGTACAGATCTTGAGCACATTGACATATTTTATAGTGACCCAGTACATCTGACCTTTCACTGATTACTCCACAATTTCCTGTTGTTTCTTATCTTATATCTTACTCCTGTGAATAGGATATCTTATTCACACAATCCTTAAATGAACTTCACACTGTTTAACTTTGTCAATGGCTTCCTTGCACTGTGCCTTAATACTTGAGATGGATATCTTGATTGCCAACTTGATACACTTGAAAAGAAGAGAGCTCAACTTAGAAATAGTCTCAATCAAATTGGCTTGTTGATAGGACATTGTCTTGAGTCCTAGTTGATGTAGGTGTTTCATCCCATTGTGAGCTTGTGGTGTATATGAATGTTGGCACAGGAGGTCCTTCTGTATTTGCATTGATTTTATTAATTAAATAAAGAAAACTGCCTCAGCCTAGTTGATAGGTCAGAACTCAGGTAGGCAGGGAAGACAGAACAGAATTCTTGGAGGAAGAAAGCAGAGTCAGAGAGAGCCACCATGGAGTCTCCAGAGTCAGACATGCTAAATCTTTCCTGGTAATCCGCAACCTCATGGTAATACACAGATGATTAGAAATGGGTTGAATCAAGATGTGAGAGTTAGCCAATAAGAGGCTAGAGCTAATGGCCAGGCAGTAATTTAATTAATACAATTTCCATGTGGTTATTTCGGGGACTAAGCTAGCTGGGTGGTGAGACGCAGCCCGCTCCTCCTCATTACTACAGAACCCTAACCAAATGTGGGTCTGGAAATAAACAGTGATCTCTATTTAATTTTTCGCCTCCAGATTTCTGCCTTGAGTTCCCACCATGGCTTCTCCAGATGAAGGACTAGTCTGTATGCTAAAATATACCCTTTACTGGCCAAGTTGCTTTTTGGCATGATGTTTATCACTGCAACAGAGAAGCAAACTAGGATATATATTAAATAAATACTTATGAAGCATACACACAAACCAACATGGAAGCACATGTAATTGCATACTGCTGAAGACTGAAGAGAATTTCCCATTTTTAAACAAAGTTATGCAAAACATGGATCAATGGCTAAACCTCTCAAGAGAAAGGTGAGATACTAGTGGTCTGAGACCAGAAACTTCTTTCACTACTAAAAGTTTTAAGAACTTGGTGTGTGTGTGTGTGTGTGTGTGTGTGTGTGTGTGTGTGTGCGCGCGCGTGCATGCGCACACATGCCTAAATACATTTATGTGCACCATGTGTAGATCACAGAGACTAGAAGTGGACAATGGATCCTCTGGAACTGGTGCTGGGGGAGGTTGTAGACTGCCTCTGTGGTGCTGAGAACCATATCCAGTTCCTCTACCGGAACATTAAGTGTTTTTTTAATTGCTTAGTCACCTTTCTAACCTCATAATGATTTTTTATATCATTTGGTGGCATTTTATACATATTACTAATGGATACACTGTGGACCTACCAAGAGTGAAATGTTTTGGAAGCAGAACAATACCACAAGAATCATTTCTGAATCTTGAGAGCTACTTGTGCCCAAAGACTTGCATACAAAAAGGGAAAATACAATCACTGGCACGCTCCTTTGGGAACTTTACCATAGGTTAATGTCCCTAAAAAGGGGCAGGGTTGAATGACTTTAGAAGTTCTGGCATCTTACAGAAAAACCATTCCACCTAATAGAAACTTTAGAATAACTATCACATTGAGAAATAAATAGGAACTGATTGTTAGTGACCGAGTTTTCATGAATTAAGCTGAAAGCATGCCTCCTACACATAATTATTCCATATTAACTCTGAAAAAACAAGGACAAGTCATTTATATTCTCTGTAATCTGATTCTCCATCTGTGAAAATATGTGAGATTAGAAGTTCTTATGGTACTCAGAGGAATATACCTTGTTATTTTCTTTTTATGCTCTGGACCATGAATTTTGCTACTCTGGGTACTATACACCATTCAATGTTATGAATAAATGTTACTCTTCCTGGGTATTGTAATATAACATTGGAAAACAAATTGTGTCTCTTCTTTGACCTTTAATTCTTCATAGCTCCATTTTAATGAGAACTATACAATCCCCCACCTCTGAAAGCACAGCCAGTGCCAACTAAATCCACCAGCTAAGCAGGAGGTAATGATGGTGCTCTTTTGCAGGCATTTGCAGAATCGTGGACGTGGTTGATTTAGTAAGATATTTTAAGTGCTATTACTGCATTTTCCAGGCTGAATAATCTCAAAGAGAGTCAGCCCCAAAGGAGGAACAAAACAGCTGTACAAAACAATTATTTGAACAATCATTGCTCTTTTTTAACTCTTATGAATCTAGATAAATTTACACAAAATCAGTTTTCTCAAAATTTTAGCTTTTTCTGAAACCAGAGAACCACTTGCTTGGTTTAATCCAGAAGAAAAGAAATGATGAAGGTTTCCTTTTGTCCACTTTGAGTGTGATAAAATAAGGAAATGTTTCCTATAAAGTATTCTGATGTCAAAGTGTTAAAAGAAATATATTGCAAAATGAAGAAATTCAATAAATAATATTATAAAAATACTGAACATAAATCTTAAACTTACCAATTGTAAGTGCATACAGAAGTTTATTTTCTGATAACTGTGTATGATTAGCAGCCCCTACCCCCAAAAATTAATGAAAGATAGAGGGACATAGGTAGATATTGGAAGCTAAACCAGGTTTCAAGAGATAGTGGCTTTATGATATCAGAAGATACTGAGAGAAGAAAAATCGTATGTCACAGGGACAAGGTACTTAAATCTGACCATGGGGAAAGGGCAAGACACAGGTGTCCTATAAAATAACCAAGCAATGTTCATTTATTGGATTGCCAGGCCTTGGTCTCCCCCATCTCTAAGGAATGAGCTGTTATTTTCCCTTTATCCAAGCTTTGGGTTTCCCAATTTCTTTGAAATTCAGTATTTTGCTCTTTGTTAAGTGCCAGGGAATGAACTTGGCAATCATCTGGATGAATACCAGCAGCCCTGCTAAAATTTCATATTAAGCTTTCATATTTTAAGTAAAAATAACCAAATCATTAATACCAACTTCAAAATGATGTATAGTCAGTTTTTTAAGTATTTAATTTTTATGTCTATGAGTGTTTTGCCCATATGCATGTCTGTGCATCATATGCATGTCTGATGCCCACAGAGGCAATAAAAGGGTGTTAGATCCTCTAAAACTAGACTTACAAATAGTTGTTAGCCAGATCTTGGGTGCTGAAAATTAACCCAGGGTCCTCTAGAAGAGCAGTCAGTCCTCTTAACTTCTGAGCCATCTCTCCACTCTCTGCCTTTTCCTTTTTGTCTTAATAAATGGTATATGGACATGTAAATGTGCCTTGATGTGTGGATACATATGGAGTCCACAGGATGATGTCTGATATCCCCCCTTACCATTCTTAACATTATTAGTCTTTGACTCAGGGTCACTTCCTGAGCCCAGCTCTGAATGACCTGTAGACTACCTGGCCACTGATTTCCAATTACCCTTGTTTCTGCTGCACCTCCAAAACACAGTGCTGTGATACAGGAGGACATTGTCACATCCATCTTTTTACATGCTGTTCATGATCCAAATTCAGGTACTCATCATGCCTGGGTAGCAGACACCTTACCAAAAGAGTAATGAGTCATACCATAGCCCTTATTTTTCATGTTTTATAGTTTAAGATTAAAGAGTTGATGAATTATGAAATGTACCTCTAAAGTAAATTTGATAGACTTAAAGATCTTAATGTAATTTCGAAGATTTTGTGATTCTTTTCCAATTATAAGAATTATTTTTTCACTTGGAATTATAGAAAATACCTGTTCTATATTTGGAGTTATAGATTATTCTATACTATATATTTCAAAATCTTTGAGTATAAATATACAAAATAGTCATGTTTATAAATGTTACATTGTTTAAAAATTAAATTTATATATCTAAAGGTTATTCAATAATATTAAATGAATTTTTGATAATCATTTATATAATATACAAAGTTCTTTAGAGAATATATTTTAAAGAAAATTTAATGCTTGCATCTATATTATACAATTAAAGCTAATACATATACCTGATAGAAAAATGATTTTAATAATTCATCTGCCATTATCTTTAGATGGCCAAACTCAAAGTTTCAGAAAACTTTCCTGTAAATAAATTTACAGTTAACATATCTTACAATTGTATTCCCTCATTTTATTGGCCAAAGGACATAAAACATTTTTCTCATTTTTTTAAAGACTGGGATTTTATTGATGAAGCAAATATTCTTTGTATGTAGACAGGCACCAAGGAAGAACTTTCACACATGCTGGAATTGATGCATGTGAGTGTAGAAGATGACTGGTGATATCTGTAATTAAGAGATAAAATTTTCATAGAATTGAAACAAATGTAAATTTAAGAGAATTAATTATAGAAATCTTAAATTTTTCCCTCTAATATTGTAAACAATAAAGAAAAGTCAGAAATTTCTTTGCTTTCTTCCCAGTATATTTAAACAACCACTTTTATTAGGGAAAATCCACAGGCAAAATTTAATGTCAAGTGTTACTATACTTAATCTTACAACACCAGGAACTATGGTGGATTATAGAAATTAATATAAAAATTCAGAATCATGCCTAAATGGCATTCTTTATTTTAGCATTATAATTTTGACAGTTTATATCTTATGACTCATAAAAATACCAGTAAATCTCTATCAAGATTTCACAGACTTCTTTGGATATACATAGGGTTATACAATATAATACTACTGGTCCATTGTAAGAACTAGATGTAAGAATACTACTGGTCCTGAACTAAGTGAGTCTCAAACATGTTCTGAAAAAAATCGAGTCAAGTGTTTATCAGCATCTCTTACTTCTTTGTAATAGAATATCTTGAGATACTTATATGAAAATACGGATTCCTAAATATTTTCCAGATGAAGTAAATGTCCAGAAATGGTGTAACATGAATGGGCCTGCTTGTTGGGGTTTCTGGGACTAGGAATCTTCTCTTAATTAAATGTTTGATTAATTCATATGCACAATGCAATAAACCAAACAACATTTTTGCAACTGAAATAAAAAGCAATCTCAGTTAATAAGCTATTCTTGTATATTTCTTGTCTATTTTTAATGTGTTTATGCTTTCTTTGACTAAAATTTGTATATAATTTTTAAAGATAAAATACCAGTTAAATTCCACTTGTGAAATGACATCATTTATCTACATAATCAGGGCTAAAGTCATCTAAGAAACTGGTTTTAAAGTTTAAATCTCTACTTTCTGGGGCTCAAGATGGGTATTTACTTATTAATTTGTTTATTTGACTTGTATTCTTATATCATGAGTGTAGCTAGAAAACACACCACTGTGTTAATGGTGAGGTTAACACATGTTCTAGAATGTGTTGTTAGCTTTACCTGCAAAGCATGTGTTGTTTTGTTACATTCTTCTAAATTACTAGGTGTTGAGATTACTGAGGTTTTTCTATGCATGGTTGAAAAAATCATGAGGTTAAAGAAATAAAGAAAAATTAATTTAGGATTCAATGCTATACAAAAACTATATATAAGTAAGGAATGCTGGTAGTAGGAGAGATAGTCTCTCTGAGGAAAAGCCTAGCAATCAGTTTTCCAATACTAAATGGTCAGCTTTGAAAACATACATAAATATAACATTATACAGATTGAGTTGGTTGTACTTAGGAATATATATATATATATACATAGAGACACCTACATATATGTATGTAACAACAATTAATGAAAGAGGGGGTCACACATTTGAAAGAGACTAATGTGGGGTATATAAGAGCATAGTAAAAGGGAAATTACAGAAGTATATTCTACTGTCAAAAAGAAAATGTCTGAAAGAAACAAAATAAGTGATAATAGTAAAGAATGTTTAAAGAATGGTTGTTTCGTGATGCGATAAATAAATGTTGCAGGGAAGGAGTGATTATTCCGTCAGTAAGAGGCCTCGCTGCAGTTCTTGTAGAGAACCAAGTTAGTTCCCATCACCCGTGCCATGTGGTTCACAACAGTCTGTAATTTAGTTCTGGAGGACCCAATGCCCCCTTCTGACTTCTTGAGGCCCCTGCTCATACTGGCTACCTTAATAAGTAGACACACAGAATGGACTGGGATGCCTCAGGTCCCTGGAATATGACATCATATTTCCATAAAATCCCCAGTCATTTGTTTTCCTCTCATGTTATATATATTTATTGACTGCATAGCTTTATCAATTAAAAAAGGATTAAGTTTTACTATAGTAGGGAACAATATACCCATAAAAAATTGTGAAAGCCCATAGTATAACAAATAAAAAACAATATTGCCTTTACTGTATCAGCCACGCAAGACATTTTAACTGGTTGATACTTTCTACATATTTTTCTAAGCAGTGCTTCATCAAATATTTAATACTAAATACATTACTGGATTTCCCCATCTTTGTTGACATTTATAGTTAAATACTTCATTTATTAATCTTCTCATCCTCTTATTTTATTCCTTCAAATATTTTCTTTAATATCACCATTAAAACTAAAATATACATATTAAAATTAGATTGTATCTCATATTTTTATGAGATACATTAAATTCTGAAAGTGATAATAAGTATACTTTTCCTAAGTTTTAATAAAACATTATTTTTTTTACCAGTAAGAGTGGTCACTGGACTACCAGTGACATTTTATTTTTTTTATTGTTATTAAAAAAAATTTCCACCTCCTCCCCTCCTCCTAATTCCC
>LOJH01023277.1:4270-19567 GCA_001685095.1 Ellobius talpinus | reverse complement strand
ATACATACACACAACACATAAAGTGAAGGCTAAGGAAAATATCCAACTTTGACCTCTGGCCTTCACATATGAACACACAACCAGCTACACAAACAAGCACATATATTACATATACACACCACACCCTCACAAATGCTGTTTACACATGTATTTCCTTAGATGAATCTAAAAACTCTTTATGAAGGACCTACCTCCAGTAAAGTATCATATTAGCCCTATAAGAACACCAACAAATGGTAAAACAACAAGGATGCAGAATTCAAGACATTCTGAGACAAATAGTAACCCAAGAAGATAACTCATCACTGTGTATGAAAAGGTTAACAAGAGAAAGACAATTGGCAATTTTCTATATCCTTATCAAGGGGGCCAAAGGGATCTATTTCTATCTTCTTACCAAGGCTGAAGTTCACCTGGTGACAAAATCTTCAATGCCAGTCTTATGTGAGGTGCTAAAACTCACATTCTATGGTAATAGCCCATCATTTACTACTGGCAGATTTGAGAAAACCAAAGTAAGCCACAGAGTGCTTTCAACATGGGTTCTAACAGTTCCAAATGACTTAGTTATCATTTTGTGACTAAGAACACCTTTAAGATAACCATTGCAACTAAACAGCTCACATAAAAAATTATCTGACTAATGTAACTGCTCACTTTTATGTGAAAATTTCTTTCCTTAATTATTTATTCTGTAACTCGGGAGTCCTGGGTTAAACAAACACAATTTCCATGTATTAGTACTGGGTAGCACCTTGGCATTTATTTTCCGAGATGGCAAATGATCTTATGCTTAACACTGTCCTCCACAGGCTGAAATGTGTCTCTGACATTTTATTTTGATGAGTCAATAGACAGAAGCAATAAAGTCCATTCATCCAAATCTTCCAAATCAGTTTTGTTTGTCCCTACCTTTTTTTAAGGGCAGGGGTAGGAAAGAGAAGGTCTTTTCCAGGGAACACAGGAGAGCTCTGCAGAACTCTAGGCATTAACTGTTCTCTGGCTACTTTCAACTCCCTACTTTGAAACAGTGTGTTAACATGGATAGAAGAGTGAGAGGATGGGCAAGGAACTAACCTTAACAACCATAAGACCCTATGGATGCTATGTCACAATGCAAACAAGAGGGCAGTCACTGCAACAAAAGGATAAATCAACTAAAGGCTTGGACCTTTGAGTAAGAAGGCCAGGTTACCCAGGAAAAAGCTTACTGAGGTACTACTAGCTGAAAGGAAGACCAAGAAAGCGGGGATGAGCCTCTTTCTACAGACTCCTGCTAGCCATCCCATAACCCTGTATCACAGGGATTGTGAGCAGCACCAGCAGACAACACAGGGTATAGGCAACACAGGACATCTCTTGTGCATTCACTCTCTCACTCCAGGGAAATCTCAGCTGCATTCTCTGGCTCACTGTCTGCTGTGGGAATCTGCCTAAAAGATGCCCCTAGAACTCTGAATACAGAGACATAAAATGTAAAACTTAAGTGTTAACATTATGGCCAATTTTTGACCAGGAGAGCTGGTGGATGAATACTCTCCTTGGTTCCTATTTGAAGGTGATTTTCCTGTCTTCTCAAAGAACTTCCTCAAGAACCATTCAGTTGCTCACAAAGGTGACCTGCTCAATAAGCTATCTTTGAAAGGCCTTTGCTCCCACTTCACTTCCCCACCTCCCACCTATTTGTCAGTGACACAGCCCAACCCTAACCCTAACCCCCCACAGTAAGAGACTTTCACAAAAGCCTGTCTTAGGCTGTTTCTGGGGATGAAACCAGTTTATTTGTCTTCAAAATCATCCAACGCCAATCAACAGTCCTTTTCAATCTCCTTTCTTAATGCCCTCTTCCCTCAAACTCCTGAAATTGACATGCCCGTGGCAGTCCTAGGTCCTTTGCTCCCTTCAGGATTGCATTCTGTCTCACAGCTTTACTGAACTGCTACATAGCTCAAGCTTTCATGTCCGCCCTTTCTAACTTGGTGCTCACACAGTTACATCTACTCAATTTCTCCAAGGGATACTCAAACTTCACGTGTCCCAAACTGAACTCTTCATTTCTACTACTCAAATCTCATCTACTTGAAGCAATCTCCATCTCATATGACACCTCTACCTTTCCAGGTTAAACATCTTGGATTCTTCCATTTCTTTCTCTACATTCCATGTTCTACTCTAAAAGCCTCACTCCATTAGCTATTTTAAATCTACAAACTCTTTAGGTTCCACCTAAGTCACAAAGGTCATCAAATACAGAGCTGGGACCACCTTAGGTAGAAGTGATAATTAGGGCAAGCATATGTGTGTGTTTTATCCAAAGAGGCCACTGCTGCTAACAAAGTGTCAGATATTCACATCTAACAAATGTTTGCAGCAACCAAACAGAATACTCTGCAGACTATATTTAGTTACTAACCCATTGATTTGAAACTTGTCTTAGAACTTCATACAGTCTAAATTTATTAGAGTATTAATCCTAAATCATTCACTTCCACCTACATATGTGAGTCATTCATGATCAAAGCCTAACATCACTGTGGCTATCCACAAAAATGTTTCTTGGATCAATATTATTAATACTAGCGGAATGAACAGCTTTTTAATTTATTTTTCCTGAAAAAACTAGCTACTTTCCCTAATGACTACTGCAGCCAACCAGAAGTAAGTGGCTTGGCTAGTCACTTTAAAAAGCCACAGGGACAAACCAGTAAGTACCACATGCCTAAAAGCATGACAAAATTTCAAGTCACATTATCAAGTTCTTAATAAACCAGTACCTAATAAAATACTAATAATATACTAAATTATATCCATTTACCTTTGGAATAAAACATCAAGACAAAAATAACAGTAGGTAATATTTAAATTGAGTAATCCAAGCACCACTTAGTATCTACAAACCAAGAAGCTTTCCAAGTTAAGTGTTAAAAATCATTCCTTTGCCTCCAGGAAAAGGTAAGACATAAAACTATCTGGGAAGGATTAGGAGATGTGGCCTTGTCTGAGGTGTGTCACCGTATAAAACCTCAAAGCCCACAGCATTCTCAATGTAGTCCTCTTCTTGCTCTTCCTCTCTCTGCCTCATGCTTACATGGGACATAAGCTCTCAGATATGGTTTCAAGGTCATGCCTACCTGCCCATTGCCATACTCCCAACCATATAACTCATGGATTCTACTAGCTTCTGAAACTGTGAGACCCAAATTAAATGCCTTCTTTTATAAGTTGCCTTGTTCATGGTGTTTCACAGCAATAGAATAGTGTTCCCTAGAATCAAAAACACAATTTATTATCAAAGTTAAAATATATAACGTAAAATGTATTACGAGAAACAGTTCCCTATAGTGCTCTGGCAAACAAGACAAGAGTGTATTTGTATTTATACCTAGAGGTGAGGCATGGAAATTAGGTACTAGGAGAGAATTTCTCATGTCTTGTCCAAGGTGAACTTTATGGAGCTGTTTTTTGTGTTTTGAGATAGGGTTTTTCTGTGTAACCCTAGATGTCCTGGAAATCTTCTCTATAGACTGGGCTGACCTCAAACTCAAGAGATTTGCCTGCCTCTGCCTCCTAAGTGCTGGGATTAAAGGTGTGTGCACTATTATTGCCCAGCTTAAGGTGAACTTAGAAGAATGGATGAGAGTTAGAAAAGATGGAAAAGGAAATAGAAGTTCAAACATATTCTAGAGGAAGATGTTATAACTATGCATAAAAGATTTCTTTACTGAGCAGTGTCAGAATAATCTCATGAAAAACTGAGACCTTTTACAACCAATAAACTGTAGATGGATTACAGCTGATTTTTGAGAAATCTCAAAAATATTGTCTTATTAATTACTGGAGGAATAATATACTAAAATTTAAAGAATGATAAGAAATTTATAACAGATAGCTATTACCAGTCAATTAAAAACTAAAAGTGCTGGAGAAGTGGTTCAGTGGTTAAGCGTGCTTTACAGGTCTTACAGAGGATCTATCTGGGTTTGGTTCCCAGAAGGCACATGGCAGCTCACAACCACCTGTAACTCCAGTCTCAGGGACTCCTACACACATATGGTGCACATAAGTCTGGCATATACACAAAAATAAATATAAGTGAAAAAATATAAAAATGTCAATAGTTCCTTAATATTCATAATCAGGAGGAAAAAGTATAACTTAGAACAGATAGACAAAATAGTAAACACATATAAAAAGTAAATACATAAAGACTTCATGCAATTTGCTAAATTATCCTATTCTCTATAAAATCTTGACAAACTATGATTTTACTTACAACTTGAATAAGCCCCAGGGATCCTCCTGGTTCTGCCTTTCTGGCTCTGGGGTTACAGGTGTGTAGATACTGTACAGTGGAACTTTTCTGATAACCTCAACTCAACTAAGGAATGTTTTAGAATATACAACAAGCCAAAAACTATACAATGGTTTCTGGGAGAGGTACTCCAGTCAGGCCAAGCCGATCTATGATATATATTCCCATAAAACAAATTAAGTTGTTTTGAAACTCTGTAAATTCAAATTCTAAAAACTTCAGTGCTTATTAGGAGATACAGGTACAATGATGTTGCTCATTTTATCTGTACTATATGCTCAAATGCTCTTATAAAATCTAAACGTGATTCAATTTTAAAGAAATAATAAGTAATAAAAGGCATTGACAAATGAAAAATATTTCAACTCCGCATACAAAGAAAACAGTATTTTCCTAAAGGTCAACATAAGATCAAATAAATAGCTACTCAAATGTAATAACCTGCAAAAAATGCATTTGGTCCAAAATAATTCCAAATGCTGTTTGATTTTTAAATTCAAATTTTTGTTTTTAAATCATGACAAAAGATCGTGGCTTATCTCAGCAATGTTAAATTGATCTACAAACTATCTTTACCCAATTAACAAATTAAAGAAAACCAACCATATAAATTACCTCAAAAGATGTAGAGGGCTATCAATGAAGAATACAGTCATTTATGGTAAAACAAAACATATTAAGTAAAATAAAATTTGCAAAATAAAGTCATCTATTTCAATCAAAAGCCTAAATAAACATAATTCTTAAGGAAGAAATAGTAGCTTTCCCTTTCAAATTTGAAGTGAGACAAGAGTGTCTGTCCACTGCCATCACCTTCTACTCAACAATGTATTTCAGGTCACAGCCAGTGTGAAAAGTTAAGAAAAAAAGGTTAAAAATACTAAACTGATTTGTTTTTTTATTTATGTGTGCATGCTTTTATACCATGCGTGTGCAGGATCCTTTGGAGGTCAGAAGGTACTGAAAAGCAGTATGTGGCGGAGTCATCTCTTCACTCCCCTCCTTTTTAAAGAAATAATAAAACCCTTAGTTCCCACTAGGAGAACTACTGACACAGGTAAAAACAAACGTACTTTAGAGCTCAAGCCATAATGACAAGGCCATGTTCATTACCAGGAACAGAGGCTATAATGACAGCAAATGACTGACTTTCGTTAATAGATTCTTCCAAATTCACATAAATACTAAAGATATTTCTAAGCAAAATCCCAAAATAATTTTTGATAGAACTTAATATTCTGAAATTTATATAAAAAAGCAAAATTTAAGAGCAATCAAAATGTCCAAGGAATGAAGTATGTCAGCTTGCCCAAACAGATCTCATGATATAAAATAAGCTATAGCAGACCTCCTGGTACTGGTACAAAGACAAATTAGCATAAAGAACACACACTACTGAGAAACAGGATACCCAGCCCAATAACAGGCACACACACATACAAAGTAGGATGGAAGCGTGTGCTTCCATGTGCAGACCACTGAAGGAAGGAGATTGCTGCACAAATGGGGTGGGCTAATTATTCACATAAGAAAAAAATCCCTACACTATATCATAAATAAAAATAAGTTCTTGTGGGATTTAATCCTATAGAAAAAAATTTACAACTTTTAGAATGAAACACAGAATGCTTTTTTATGGCCCCAAAGAAGAAACAAGCAAAGTGCTCACGGAAATGATTAAAAAAAAAAAAAAAGCACTACCCATCAGTGAAAACACTAATAAATTTGATCAAACTAATATCAAGAACTTTTAAGACTAACATGGTAGTCCACAGCCAGAGCCTAAGGCTAAGGACTGAGTTTAAAATAAGCCTGGAATACAAGGTTGAAACCTTGTCTCAAAACAAACAAACAAACAAACAAAAAGAACTGTTTAACAGAACACTTAAAAGAAACCAAATAGTAAATCACTGAGCTATACTAACGACACATAAACCAGAGGATTAGTACCTAATATACAAAAAAAAATCCTGCTAATTTGGTAGGATAGGACAATTTGATTTTCAAAATGAGCCACAGCTGTAAAAATGTTTCAAACATTTATACTCACAAAAATAAATAGGAAAGCCATCTGTGGTCTTGACACTTTACAACCATCAGACTGAATGAATACTTAAGAAATCTGACACTGTTAGTGGTTGAGCGCATTTAACTGCTCTTCCATAAGACGCGAGTTTAGTTCCCAGCATCCACGTCAGACTTCCTGTAAGGGCAGTTCCAGATAATTCACTGCCTTCCTCTGTCCTCTGCAGGCACCTGCACTTGGAGACATTAGCAACTAAGGAATCTGACAATCAAATAACACCCAACTACTGCAAACTGTCACTACAGAAAACATGCCAATGTCTTATTAACTGAAAACCCTGCACATCTTATGACAAGTTTATGCTCAGCTACATACCTCAGGCTTCGAGTGTTTATAACCTCTCCCCACTTCTGGTTCATTCCATTTTCCTGGTGTGCCAACAAAATGTGATCACCAGCTTCCTATTCAACCATCTGCTGTCCCCATTATGGACTCTATTCCTCTAAACTGTAAACTAAAACTTTCTTCTGTAAGTTGCTTTTGGTTGTGGTATTTTATCACAGGAACAAAAAGTAACTCATAGGGTGGCAGTTAGGAGCCTAGATAGGGCAGATGGATTCTGAAGAGATGCGACTAATTTTTTGATGAGTAATAGATGTCTATCACTATCATTGCGGTGACAGCATCATGGAGTGGCTACTGACGGTAGAGTTCAGTAAATTCTGTGCTTTATATACTGTTTAATGTCTGTCAACTAAACAAATTATTCATGCACTAAATAATCTAAGTCTGCTTATAATACCAATTCTGAAAGTCACCACAATCAAATGGTACAACTTGTTTCCAAGGATCTGCATTTTCCGAGACCCAGTGACTATAATATGCACTAGTGTATATAGTCTACAACACTGCTTCTTAACCTGCAAGTCTCAACCCCTTTGGGGGCTGAGGTTGCCTAAGACCATCGGAAAACACAGATACTTGCATTATGATTCATAACAGTAGCAAAATTAGAGTTATGAAGTAGCAATGAAAATTATTTTATAGTTGGGGTCAGCACAGCATGAAGAACTACATTAAAGGGTCACAGCATTAGGAAGACTGGGAAGTACTGCTCTAGAAGACCTCACTCCAGAAGCTGGCATAGCCATCTCTAACAGCAGAAGCCACTGCAAGCCTGGAATCTCACGGAAAGGAGCACCTTTCTTCTAAAACATTTCTGTCCTTAGATGCCTAACTTACAACTACTCCCAATATCAAAAGGTCTTGCTCTTGGACTCCAACCACCAGAAACTGAAATCTCTCTAATTCCCAGGCACTCTCACCTATGTTTCCATAGTTCACCTAGTTACATTTGCTACTTTTTTTGTCACTGCTATTTACTTGAGCAAGACCTCACTTACTCAAGACCCACTTACTCTGACTTTCCTTCTAATTGTAACAAAATACCTGACAGATGCAACTAAAGGGAGGAATGTTTCACTCAGTCTTAAATGGTGCAATCCTTGATGGCAAGAAGTACATGGTGGCAAGAGTGGCTCTGTCCTTGGCATGGGTGCTCATGGCAGTCAGAACTTGGCTGACAAGCCTCAGTCCTCAACCCTGCCATGACCCACCTCCACCAGCCTGGCTCCTCAAGACTCCGTCACCTCTGTAAGAACACCACTAACCTGGGACCACTGTTCAATCTGTGGACATTTCACATTCAAAGCACAACAGTCATGTTACTGAAGGAAAACAAATTCATGAAAATTATTTAAATTTGTTTTTCAAAAGAGCACACAAATCTATTTTTATTTATTTACTTTCTACTAGTTTAAATCCTTACAGGGCGCATCATCCCATGGCTTCTGTGTCCCACGGAAGTAGAAAGGATGCTTGAGAACTGTGCACCATTTATGCTACTGTTTCCATAAACCCAGGTTACAGGTCCCAGGATTACTCTTCTTTAGTCTGGGAAATGCTGTATGTAGCCTTGAGCTTCAGAGACCCCTTAGTCAAGCAAAAATGGCTTTATGCCACTGCCTCCTAGACATAGTTGCTAGCAGGAATCCACAGGACTCATACGACAAAAAGAGCTTTTTTACCTTCAAATTTTTTTGTACCCTACTCAATATTTAGTACTTGTGTTTCAATGAAGTGAAACAGTATCATATAAAGTTGGAAAGTGTTTGATCTAAACTTTTGAAACCTGTTAGAATGCAGTCTCAATTCTTTGCAGTGCTAATGCTCAAACCCTGGGCTTCAAAAGTTCCAGGGAAGTTCTCTATCCCTGAGCTACACAGCCCTAACTCAGTCTGAATTTTAGTTCTGACAACTGCTACCTGTAACACAGGGTCACACAACCTTCAAACACTGATTTTCTGATTTGGAAAATGGAGTTAACAGTTTCCCTACAGCACTGTGCTGTGTCTATTAGGATTTATGAATATTTGGCAAAAATGCATTTTTAGTGTTTAGCAAAAATACAAAGTAAGCATTTAATGAATTGGTACTATGATTAGTAATACTTATTAAACATCCACTTTTTTGCAGCTACAGTAGCAGCTTCCAGAAACACACAGCTCAAAAATGCCCCATCCAAAAAGATTTTAACCCTAAAAAGTTACTGTTGAAATAACATTTATTTATACTAAAAATATTGAGTTCATAATAATCTGTCAATACTAGTGTGGTGGTTTGATTATAAATGGCTCCCATAGGCTCAAAGATATGAATACTTGGTCATTACTTGACAGGGATTAGAAGGTGTGGCCTTGTTAGAGGAAGTGTATCACTAAGGGTGGGCTTTGGGTTTTTGAGTACTCAAGTCAGTCTCAATGTCTGTCTATCTCTTTGCCTGATACCTGCAGATCTCAGCAACTCTCCAGCACCATGTCTATCTGCATGCCACCATGCTTCCTACCATGAAGACAATGGACTAAACCCTCTTAACCTGTAAGCCAACCCCAATTAAATGCTTTCCTTTATAAAAATTGCTATGGTCATGGTATCTATCTCTTCACAGCAACAGAACTTTGATTAAGACATCTAGATTAATGGAACAGACTAGAGTTATAACAAATTTAGAAAGCAGGCAGTGCTAAAGTAGAGTTAAAAGTATATTCCAAGTATAGGCTGAGGATTCACCATTAAATCACTCATGAAAACACCTGGCACCTTATGTTGACAGATGTTGGAATCAGTCCATTTATTGTTACTCCATTCTCTGAAACAGTGATACACTGCAGACTCCAGTGTGTGCATATACTCTAAATGAATGACAAGCAAACATGACAGAAGAGACTGGAAGAAATGCAACTTATCTATGCTTAAGGCCACAAAGACTGATCATTCTGCTAAAAAGATTTGAGTAGAAAAATGATATATCAACATATACACATCAGATAACTGACAACATCTGGACAAACAAGTAATTTCTATCACCGATTAATATAACAGAAAAAACTTTAAATAAAATTGTCAGAAGTGTCCACAATAGCTTTATAGGTGCTGGTTTTCCCAGACTGCCAAAATAACTCAACCGCCACAAACTATCACTTTGAAGAAATACCATAGTATGTTACTGTGTGTCTTGCTAGCAATCAAAGAAATGTTTTAAAAACTGTTTAAAATGCCATGTCTCAAGAGATATTTTAAAGATGCTGTGTGATCAGTCCACAGGTAAGCCAAGAAGAGACAGAACGAATTCAGAAAAGTAAACGTATAAAAACAATAAAATAAAAAGCCTTGTCACTTAGTCTAAAGACAAACTACTCAAAATTCAACAAAGATCAAAATAAGTAGGCTCTGCCCTCCAATACACCAGATGCAAGGCACAGTCAAATTGCTGAGTAAAAAGTCCTCAAGATGCTCATTGTCTATGACATGACAGGTAAACAGATTGCTACAATACAGTGTAAATAAATAAAATGCCACACTAGAGCTCTGTGGTTAAACTGCTATGGCAAGACTGAGAAGTAATTTAATTATGTCTAGAGGAAAGTGTCAGAGAAAGCTAGAGCAGTCGAGCTTGCCTGTGTGTTTAAAAATCACCACCAGCATTAACAACTTCCAAAGAGATTTTTCATATGCTTCAAGTTTGGTTAAATAACTTTTAAAAAGGTTTTGTATTGGCATATCTGCTAAGCTGAAAAAGGAAAATATTCTTCCCCTAAAGCAGGCATTTTAAACACTATTCATCTGATTGGTAACAAAAGGATACATGATGAAATGAAATTTAAATCCTTTAAAAGGCTTCCCTAATCTAGGGCAACAAAGAATTGAAAGAACAATGGAGGTTTCTCAGTATCACTGAGAAGTACAAAACCACACGAATTCCTCCCAGCTTCTCCAGCAGTAACTCTCATTTGCTGCACATGCTTAAGCCTTCTATTTGCCCTTTTATTTTTACTTACTCTTAAGAAGTAAGCAGCCTAATTTCACATTTTGACTACTTAAGCCTGAACTTGTAAATCAGATTAGGAGGAGACACATTCAGATATAGCTATGTACTATACAAGACCAGGACTACAAGCTTGTAAACCTAACCCTAGGGAGGCTGAGGCAGGATGATTCAGTTCAAAGTCACTTGGGTTACACAATGGACTGTAGGTTAGGTACGGAAACTCTAAATATGGAGGAAAATGGCGAAGGACAAAGATCAATGGTTAACAATCCAATATTTTTTTAAAAAAATTATAGTTTCGAGTATTAGTGTTTTGTCTACATATACATTTGTGCACTAAGTGTGATCCTGGTGTCCACAGAAGCTAGAAGAAGACACTGGATTCCCCTGGAACCAAAGTTTTGAAGGTTAAGAGCTGCCATGTGGGTATTGCAAATAAAACGGGGTCCTCTGGAAGAGCAGCCCATGCTCATAACTGATAAGCATCTCTCTAGCCCTCAATTCATCAATATTTATAAAGTACTATAAATTATCCATTTATTATATATGCCCAATCCCTTCTCAATATCTTTTTGAAGACAACAATAATCTTTCTTCTCTCTCTCTCCCTTCCTCTCTCCCTCCCTCCCTCCCTCTCTCCCTCCGTCTTTCTCTCTGGTTTTTCAAGACAGGTTTTCGCTGTGTAACAGCTCCAGCTGTCCTGGAACTAGCTCTTATAGACCAGGCTGGCCTCGAACTCAGAGAGATCCACCTGCCTCTGCCTCACAAGTGCTGGGATTAAAGCCATGCAGCACCACCGCCCAGCTGACAGTATTTTTTAAATCCACAGTTAATTGTTCATATCAACAGCTGTTGTGCTCTGCACTATAAATTAGGAAATAACTGCTAATGTTAACTAAGCAGCTTCTCAGGGTGAGATCCATGACAATGGATCATTTACTTGTCTCTTCTGTACTAAACTGAAACTAATGTGAGTGTGACTCACATGATTTCTTGATAACCAATAGCTAGTATTCAGATAAACATTAGTTGGCATTTTTAGAGTGCCTGTCCTCTACTCTGGGTCCCAGGGTTTGGGAAAACATATCACAGGCTCTGAAAGTACTCTCATAGAAAGTACCTTTAAGGAGAGACAGATCGAAGGTACATTGTGAATGAGAACTGCATCAAACAAGCACATTCCTCAAGAACAGCTGCAACAATATGAAAATTAAATAACCAAAATATTCAAGGGAAGGGAAAAAACACACAGCAATTACTTTTTAAAATATCAAAAAGAAGTTTAAGACATCCTAGGAGGAAGGGAGGAAGAGAGGAAGGCAGGCAGGTAGGCAGAAGAAGAAAGAGTAATCCCACCAAAAGCAGTTACTGTTAAGACTTCATTTTGTACAAATTTATCATGGGAAAACTTAATTTAAACTTTAAAACAACATACAAAGCTGGGTACATAACTCAGTGGTAGAAGTCTTGTCCACTGTAGGTAAGACTTTAGGTGGGTTTAAGCCTCAACAAAAATTAAGTACAAAAAATATTTCACTTATATGATCTTATTAAGTAACCCAGTTTCTCAATTAATTTAAATTTAAGTACATCTTTTCAAAATTAAAATTTCTACCAAATCAATGTGATAGCAGTTTTTAACCTGCCTAGTTTCACCATTCTCCAATCTGTAAAAGCTCCCATTTACCAGATTAAACTACCTTTTATAATACTAAGAATAGTTTCTGCAGTCTTTTATAATGGCTTCATTGATAAATGTGATTTTTAAACCAGGTGTTCATTATACTAAACACTATGTAAGGAAAATGTAAATGCCAGGGAAGTTTCTAATAGCAGGATTTGACCTTCCCTGGCTATCCAGTCATAGTTCCTCTGCTTCTGACTGTATCTTAAACTATGTCAGGGCTAAGGGATTAACTCACAAAGTGCAAAACAGCAAAAGCTGCCATTCCTTTATTAGCACGGTAATAATACAAGCTGAGTGTGCTCTGGGGAGCTGTTCTCATGATAACAAAGAGAACTCTCTACTTCTACACATGTATTGACTTTCTGGCCCTAAACTTATTTGTTCCCAAATGCGCCCCCCCCAAAAAAAGTTTATACGGTATTAAAATGGATATTTTTAAAAACCTATGTTTGAAACTGGACTTGGGGATTAGCTTTGTTCACATTCCACACAGGACGTTATTCATGCAATATACATTTGAACATTTGTTTTAAAGTCATCTTCCCCAAAGTAAAATAAATTCTTTCATTACTAAAAAAAAAATCATAGTTGCTTGTCTCCGAAGTAATAAGTAAAAATCTCAAAGAATTACAAAACTGCCTAAGAAAAACAGCTCTCTCTTAAAGCTGCTAGTAAGTGTACTTACTAACAGACAAACAGGAAGATGGAGTGTGGGCAAATACTGTATCCTGTGTACAATGTGAAGAATGTGTAGGCACTCACGTCATGACTAGGTCTGTTCAGATGCCTGGGAAAATGCTCACCAAGAGACAACCAACATGGTGGCTTTAGTTTTCTATATTATTTTAATAAATTCGAGCATGTATTTTGACAAGAAGAAAGTTATTGCCTGGTATGGTGCAAGTTTATTATCCCAGCCATCCATGTGCCTAGAGCAGGACTGTCTAGACAACTCTTTCAAAATAAAAAGTAAAAAGAACCAGGAATACAGCTTAGTAGAGTGTTTGCTAGCAGTGTGAGATCCAAGATTCAATCCTCAGTCCTGCAAAAGGAAGGTAGCTAAGAGAAGGAGGTTGTTGTTATTATTTAACTATTAAACTATGGTAGGAAAAGCTATCACTGGGAAATGGGCAACTAGATGGCTAGGTAAAGTGCTTGCCATTTAAGTATGGGGGACCTGAGCTGAGAGTCCCAATACTCACATATAAAGTCAAACTTTGTAATATGTGTCCATAATCCCAGACCTAGAAAGACATGAGCAGTTAGACCCCTAGGGCTTGATGGCCAGTCAGTCTGAAAAGCTCCAAGTTTAATGAAAGACCCTGTCTCGAAGGTAGAGAGTGATAGAAGACATTGAGTATCAACCTCTAGCTCATACATACACAAGCACACATATGAACACATATATACACCCCCAAACATGAAAAAAGGTAGTATTCATATGGAACTAGCAAAGACACTGAGATCAATGAAAATCAACTTCAAAGTCCAGAAATGAGCACATTCTGCTTATCACTACTTACTACAGAGGATATAGTGCCCCCCATTTCTGACACAATAATTTTGTGTCTTCTACCAGCATCCATGAAAATGTGAATGGAAAAGTTAGATGCTTACAATAGGATTAATCTTAGACTAATGATTCTTAATAGTTTTGGCCTTGCAACTACAATGTTGCCAATAGCCATGACTTTCTAAGAGAAAGGATAAAGTCCTATGGACTGAGTTAAGACAGCATCCTGAAAACCAAGAGTGACTGGTAGTTGGTGGGGAGACTATAAAACTTCTCCATTCCCCTACCCATACCACTGTCCTACTTATTAATCCATGGCAGATGAATCAACGTTTTGTGACAGCACAAACGTGAAATGGAAATCAGTGACACAAATAGTGGCTTGGCTACCTTCTCTTATCTGCACTGATAGAGAAAAGGGCATATGATGAAAATGGGTCAAAAGCCCTGTCAAGCTGGCAGGTCACACCAATGAATCTCCTAAGCTAAAATAGGTGATGTACGTAATGAGAGCCTTGTTGTCATTTATACAAGTGAACCAAAAGCATTAAAGGCTCCTTTGGTTAGCAGAGAAGGAATCCTGTGAGCAAACAGTCTTAACTACACTTGCGCATTTACTACCGCACACCCTACTCCCAACCCCCATTCTTTGACTCCCTGTTTGCAACTCCAAACTTTAAGGAGAGACATGATTAGGAATATAATTGATGAAGGCTCCCTGACTCTTCTTAGAAACACACCTAGTACTACTACCCTAACTTCACAATTCTCTTAGACACAAGCAATCTGACCACCACCCTATTTCGTTATGTGAAGAGACATTCAGATTCAGCTTTTTAGGAATCCTTTTTAGGATTCAGGCAGGGTTTCCAGGGGGTGAAGAAAGCAAATGCCTATGGGTGGGGTTTTTTGGGTTAATTCAACTTGCTGTTCTCATTTCTACATCTTATACTGGAGGAGAAATTAATGTGATATGTACTTATATTTTATGGTAGCTTGAATGAAAGTAGTCCTATAGACTCATATGTTCGGGTACTTGGTCCCCAGTTGGTAGAACTGATTCAGAAAGATTGGGAGCTGCAGCCTTATTGGAAGAGGTGCGTGTCACTGGGAGTGGGCTAAGCCCATGCCATTCCCAGTATACTCTCTGCCTCCTGGTGCTTGTGGATCCAGACAGGACTGACATCTCTGCTGTTCCTGACACCACGGATTTTACCCTCTGAAACTGTACACCCAATTTAGTACTTCTTTGGTAAGTTGCCTCAGTCATGGTATTCTGTCACATTAACAGAAAAGTAACTAAGACCCTACCAGAGAGGGTTCTTCTTCATCCAGAGAGGGTTTTTACAGAAAAGTGCTAGGGTGTGGGGGG
>LOJH01023275.1:0-19568 GCA_001685095.1 Ellobius talpinus | reverse complement strand
ATGGACTCAATTCACCTATAAAAAGGCACAGGCTAAGAGATTGGATGCAAAAACTTTTACTTATATAAGGTACATTCTGCTGCTATCCATAGATTTTTATTTTAAAATATTATAAATAATTATGCCTGTTGTTTGCAGTTACTTTCTACAAAACATTAGCCATTGAGATAATTCCATTTCCAGACAAACTTTTTCAATATTAAATGAACACATTTTAATTAATTAAGCTTTTTGATTAATCAAATCACAGATATGCTAATGATAAGTACAAAGCATTTTTCATCAGTAAAAATTTATAAAATCCCTGTAGCCAGCTTTAAGCAAAAGCCAAATCACAATAATGATGCTAACACATACTACAGCTAGGGTAGATCCAATTTAAGCTTAGGTCCTCTATAGTATACCTACCTATTTTCTATAATTGGAATATGCCATTCGCTACTCCTTTATTCACAATGCATATAAGAGTTCATACATGTATTTGTGAATACAAATATATATGTATATCATTATACTTATATATACTTATAATATATATATGCATTCCCTCTATATTTTCATGTATATCTATATGTGTATGTGTGAAGACACAGACAGAAAAATACACACATACATACATACATACATACATACATATATTCATAGATTTCTTATAGATCTTATTTGATAGGTTTGTGTTTAGTTATTCTCAAAATAGACTCAATATTTTCCTAAGTCCCAAGTTAAAAGAAAATTCTGATTTTCTGTGTATTTACATTATATAATTGAGATGACAAAGTACTGAAAAGAAATATGTTCATATACTGTTTTTTATTATAAAACATTTTGATATATTGCATCATACCTGGAAAATCAGACCACTATTGGACTTAGAGTCATGGAAATTTGGTGTGCAGACCTGGACAAAAACAGGGCCTATGGAGCACCTTTTCCCTTTCACATAGACCAAAATAACCGCACCACAGAGAGAAGATGCTGTAAGTGGTTAAAAGTTGGAGGCGGGGGAAAGAACATGAAAGCCATCACAAAACCAAAGCTAAGAGGATGAGAGGACCCAGGAGAGCTATCTTTAGCATTCACGGAAAGTGCTCCTGAGATTACAGCGTGATTTCTGAGGAACAAAGCATTAACTAAATTCTAGTTCAATGAAATGTTTTCCTTCAATTTAAATTTAATACATTACGGAAGAGTATTCTTGTTTTCCACCCAAATGGGGCTTACTTATAGACATTCTCTTTTGCAATTACACAATTACAAGTGCTGTCAATTACAACTGATGCTGTGCCTTTTTCCCATCTTACTCATTTTAACACCAGTTAATTCTTTCTTGTAACTCTTTCTTAAACAAGAAACAACAGAAAATATGGCTTGGCGATAACCTATTTGGTTGTTTTATTTTTTCCTATTTTATCCAGCATGAAACATTACTGTGTGTTTTTAAGAAGAAAAAATGACTATGACATTTTTCACTTAATATAATGAAATCATGTTATAATTATCATAAAACTGCACTATAACAAGCAGAGTAAAAATATTACAGGTCAACACCATGCAATAGAAACAACCTTCTGGTTTATCAAATGACAAGGGAAATCGCCATTGTTTCAATTGTTTCCCAGCATATTTTGCTTTAAACCATTTTCAATGAGTTTGGAAAACTAATATGGAGATGATTATTCAGACAGCAAAGAGCAGCGTTAAAAATGATTTATAATGGAAGACAGACACCTGTAATCAACATCTCACGGTTATGTTCCCATTAGTATGAGACATTAGACTTACAGAAAACAATGGGGAAATGAATAATTCCCCCTGAAATGTGTATTAGCTATTTAAAAACTGATGTTCCCATGGAACTAAAGGTTTGTTGATTTCTTTCTATTTGTCTTGGCTCCAAGTATTATTTAATAAATATAAAAATAGAACTGCTCACAGTCCCTATGAAATATTATAGTTCACAATTGTGCTATTCAACTAAGATTATTTTCCTTTTTTACTCTTTTCAAAAATTTAAAATTATAAAAGGACAGAGATAAAAAGAATGGAAAAGCCAAAATGCATAAAAACCATCCCTTCTGAGACTTAGGTATAGGAGATATGTTTCTTGTTTCATGTCTTGTTTCATGACTTTGTCTCACAGTTGCAAGAGGTTTTGCAAAAGGCAAAAGATTTCAGAAGATATCTGAGAAGTGAGAGTGTTATCCCATGGAAAATTATTTTTCCTTCCTTGACAATTCCATAACAGGATAACAAGAGGCATCTGAATTGTAAAATTCAGTCAACCAGCCCCTGGAAAAATTAATACTTTAGAATTATAGCATTTCTTCTCTCTCATCTTTCAATATGTATGTATGCATATGTTAGTGCATGTGTATATACAGACTTCCTTATTGTTGACCAGATTACCTACATGTAATTGATTCTGTCCTCAAATGTAAGGGTATTTTGCTTCCTAGGCTTCCAAAGTGATGAGATTACAAGGATGTACCACCATACTGTGTATTTATTCGTCTATTTTTTTTTCAAAAAATCGGAAAATAGACATTTAAGTGCTAACTAGGAATGGTGAGTCAAGCAAAATAAAAAGCAATCCAGCTGCATTATGAACATAAGTAATAAGCCTTGGAAATGTCAGCAGGAGCTGTGACCCTCACGGACTTAAATTCTAAGTGATCAGAGAGGAAGGCGGCACTAAGATTTCAAAGGAGACTATGAATCTCAAATACATTTACTTTCACTCAAATTATATCCAAATGTCTGAGAATACAAAAATAGTAAAAAACCAATAAGGTAAATTGCTTAAGCTATGAAAAAGGATTATTCTTTAAACTGTTCTCAGACACCAGTCTCCACAAACAATTCTTCAGGAAGGACTGTTGTAGTAAGATTTCTCATGTAAGAAAAAAATATAACACTTTCGTCACTTCATAATCTTTGGTTACCAATTGAAACAAAAATGGTGAACAAAAGGAGTTGGGGAAAAAAGAGAGGGGAAGGGAAAAGGCTGTGTCCAAATGCTCATAAGCAATCTAAACCCATATATTCTTCTTATCTTTAAAGGTTGCTAACTTTGAGATTATACCTGTAGAAATTTCAGATGGTTGTGGTTCTGGAAATGTAATGATATGCTAATTATCCTTTCAATGAAACTGTGCTATTTAGTTCTTAGTTACTGTGTAAAGATAAGCCACATCCAAATGTACAAGCTCATAACTAGACAAGAGTTCAATGATAAACATCGGGGGTCAAGGACTTTGCTTGATGTTTATAGCCAAAAGAAGAAAATCCTGTAAAGACAGCCAGAAACATCCAGAAAAATGAATAATTTGTTTATGATAGAGTAGTAGCGTGTGTTGAATTACTGTGTGCTTCAAAAAAATGCTGAATATCTATCACCTGGTAACAATAAGTGTGACCTTATTTATAGCAAGGATTTGCAGATGTAATCCAGTTAAAGCTGCCCGCAAACATAGTGGATGCTATCCAATATGACTGTTGTCTTCATTAAAAGACAAAAGACGCAGATTAACAAGTAGAATGTCATGTGACAACAGAGGCAAAGATTGGAGTGAGGTCTCTATGGACAAAAGCATGCCCAAGTCAATACCAGAAGCTTGAAGACAGCATGGAACTGAGCCTGTCTTAGAGACTTCAAAAAGAGTGCATGCCTCCTGATCATATTCTGCCACGCAGGGATGTGAGGAAATACATTTCTCTGTTTAAAGCCTCTCTGTTCAAGTTTGTTATGACAGCCCTTGTAACTAATACAGTGAAAATCCTGCTCTAATTCTGTTGGTGAAACATTCTTCACCTAGGAAGGTCAGCATTCTCCATAACCAAGCCAAGTGATCTGAATAAAAAGTACACAGAGTTCTTGCTGGTGACACACGGTACTTATATTGAAGAAAGTCAGTAGCTTTCATTTCATTCTTTCATAATGTAAATGGTCAGCACAAAAGATCACTGGTGATAACATTAGAAGTACTCTTTACAAATAACATATTTGACAGAAACAAAACAATATAAATTTATATTCCAAAGGATAAAACTCTAACAAATAGTCATGAGCCATCATTTCACCTTCAAACTAGGGAGGTTGTTAAGGATTTGCATCTTTCATATGCTTGTCCTTCTTCGCTTCGTGTACCTTCCCGTCAAGACTCTATCCAAACACACACACACACACACACACACACAAATATTTGCACACCTTGGAAATAAGTTCCCAAATTTTTATATTTGCCATGTTCTCCTCTTCAATTAGGAGGTCATCACTTATGAACAACAACAAGCAATTAATATGCTTCTCAAATAAGTATAAACTGTTTCTGTTCTTTCTTTGAGTTGCATTAATCACCTTCCACTATAACATATATGTCACAATAATAAGATATAACATCATAGTTTATAGTGATATATATAACAATAAATGAATATCTCTATTCATACTCAGAAATATACAATTTGACTTAGTTCATTTTACCACTGTAAAATATTGATATTCTCATACTCCGTTATAGCTATTGAATGATTAACCCCTTCTGGGCATTGTCTAATGGAATTTGGACCATGTCATTGAATGACAAAGGAACTGGACATCTGACAGAAAGAATAATAATCATGAAATATATGCTATATTTCAAGACATTCAGCATTTTGGGGAAGAGAAACCTAAGTGGAGGGGTTGAGGTGCAGCAGAATTGCTGATAGGAATCAGGGTCCCAGAATTTGTATCACCAACTCCAGTTCTAAGTAGGCATACTAGAAAACGTGGCATTCAGGGAGGAAATGGAGGCTGAGGAAGGGTTGACCTTATAGATAAATGAAACAAAGCATTCTCTGTAGTGCAGTAAAATCTAAGAGACTCCTTGTCATAGTCAACAAAAACAACATGGGACTATGACACATATGTGAGCTATCAACAGAGAAAAGCAACTGAGGCAAACTGAGTCAAGGGGAAAAGAAGAGATGCATTTGTGGAAGTACAGACCCTCAAACTTCTTGTTAAGGGCTTTGGCTACCCTAGTAAACAGAGCCATCTTGGCTTTAATCTGATGTAGATTTAAAAACTGAACTGTATGCACATGACACAAATATCCCTCAACAGTCAAATATCTGGTGCAGTGTTTGTTTTCCTTTTATGTCAGCTGGCCACATGCCGTGCGAGCATCTTTGTGTACCACCACAAACTTCCGTGTAATGTAACATTAGATTAGCATACCACACTTTTCAATAAAATAGTATTTGAGAAAAGTCACCAGTATATGCCGGCTACAGGATCTGGCTTCAACTTGTACAGTTTTGAAACACAGCCCACTCAATACTGACCAGTCTCAGAATTTCAGTTCCTTGTTTTATTTGTTACTTTCCTGTTGGCTGTGGTAAAAGACCATGCCCAGGAGGAACTTAGAGAAGGGGTGTGTATTGTGGTTTACAGTTCCAGAAGGATAAGAGTCCATCATGACAGGGAGACACGGAAGTAAGAGGCAGGCATAGAGACAGGAGCAGGAAACTTTGCCCACAGACATGAAGCAGACAGATCAAATTGGAAGTGGAATGAGGTAATGAACTCTGGAATCCCAAACCCTAATGGCACACATTCTCCAGCAATTAGATGTGATCTCCACAAATATCTTTAGCACATGTGGAGAGTTCTAAGTCCAAACTTCTAAGTCCAGACTCCAGTTGTCCAAACTTCTGAGCTGATGGGGTATATTCTTATTTAAACTACTACACTCACCACTGAAATAATAGTAAAAACGAACTATACTTCCTGGAACACAAACGGGAAGCTTTGTATATACAATGTAAAATTCTATGAAAAGTATCATGCTGGGGCAGACTAAGAAGCCACTTATATCCATAAACTATCATAGAGCAATTGAATGGATTAAAGAAATAATCTAAATAAGCACACATGGTAAGTACTCCATATTGTATGTAATTATTATTAGCATATTACTTATTAGCATAAGTAACTATGATTACTGTTGGCAAAACCAACCTTCAAAACACATTATTAAACATTATGCATTTCCATGCAATAATTTCATGGACTTCGCTGCATTTAGCATGCAGAATGAAAATGACAATTATACAATTACAATTAACATTTTAATCCAATGCACTTCAACAAAAGATTAGCTACTTGCATGAACCCTAATAATGTTTGCAGAAAATGCATACTAAAAGAAAATTGCAGGAATATCAAAAAATAGGGTCAGAAAAAGAATACTAAAAATAACGCTTCATAGCTATAAATAGTATTCCTCTTACAACGTACATTGAATTATTTCACTTGTTTTAATGAAACTGTAACACACGTTTATAGTATATATATGGATGAATATGTCTTACTGAAGCCATGTAAAAGGAGAGAAAGTTATTTTGTGCACAACAAATTTCACGCTAAACCTAACCACTGCTCAGGATTCAAGGCGACCCCAGTGTAATACCTAGATAAAGAGATTTGTCAAATCATTTAACAAGTGTATAATTTTTCTTAAAAACATGCAATCTGAGTACTATTGAAATTTGACCATATACTGTGATTTCTAGAATAGGTTTACATTTCTTTAGCTTTCAATATCAATATTCATAATACTGTTTTTCTTTGATTTACAATCAATTTCCATGAGCAACATACATTTATCTTTACCTAGAAGTTCTGGAAATTTTGCCGTCTAACCTAATGTCTTTATTTATTTCTTTGTCTTTCTCAACTAATGACTGTATTTGCTTTATTTTCAATAAAACTTAATGATTAAGTTTAAAAGATTAACCAGGTATAAATAAAGATGAGGGAGAAATTTCTTCCACATTTGTCCGACTCACAACCTGGTTTCTCCACACTTTAAATTCTGCCTTTTGTGCTAATTGTGCCCTATAGAAACAAATGCTATGGGCAGGGCAGGTGGGGCAACACTGAATCTCTAAAACATAAGTATATTTTTTAATTTTATACCAAGTGGTGTAGCTATTTAATTAACATTATGGGTAGGGGTCATTGCTTTTTATTTGGATGAAGAGAAGCTAAAAAGAAAACCCCAGGAGAAAATATAACATCAGAACAATTAGCTGAACTGAAAAAAAAAATGGGCACAAGACGGTAGCTAGAGGTCCGCACTGAATCCCATTGAAGGCTGTAATTAGCCCGTGCTTCCGTATTCTGCACAATACAATGAAACACTATTTTACCCAATATATCTTAATTAAAAGCAAAACACAATACAGCACAAAGCTACCATCAAAGAGGCGTTATTGGCACTCACATAATACAGAAGATGAGGAAGGATTTTGTTTTCTTTGTGTGGCAAGAAAATTGGAACTAGGCCTTCTATTTTCCACACTTCTCTCAATATAGCAGCATTTGTATACCAAAAAATAGCATTCACACTGTAAATTCTATGGATGAAAGCCATAGGGAAAGAGATAGCTGTTGTTTTATGATTCAATAGTAGTAATGCTTGGCTTTCTCTGCTTTCTCTTTCACAAAGAAAACAATTATTCAAGGTTTAGTTTTTGTCACAATGGGAGAGTTAGTTGAATATTATGTTCATATTTTATATTCCCTCTTACTGGTATGCATTGATTATGCAATAACATTAAAATACACACCAAAATAATTTCTTGAAAGTTTTACATTTTTAATATCAAAGAAACCAGAACAGTCCATTGTTGTCTGTTAATTGTAATTTCCTAATACGGGGGACAATGTGGGGAAAGTTCTCTTTCATAAAAATTATCTCTCCTGCCAGCAGGCTATCGTTATAATATCTCAAGAAAAAAAGCAAAATAGCATCAAAGATGGTTTATATTTGCATTCTGCAGAGACTTTTATTCAATTTTAATAATACAGCTAAAGAGTAAAAATCCAATCAGTGCTCTAAGTAATTTATATGGAGAAGACCCAATACTTACAGCGAAGTCAAAGATAGAAGAAAACATACAGAGAGTATGAAGTTGCAGCATCATTTACTTCACATATGAGAAGATGCTAACTCTAGTAAAATTAATGATTTCTCATCCATACGTTCCCCTTAAATAAGACATCTCGATGGTATATCTAAGGTTTTATGGAACAGCCATGCCTTATCAACTGAGGAGCAAAATGAACAATAGTGTGCCTGTTGATAAATCCACACAGCTTGCTCAGTGACTCTCTTCAAATTGTGAAGTCCTAAGCTGTTCTATAAGGAGTGGCTCACGTTCACTGCTCTTGAAAAGAGAGGAGGGAAAGAATTCCAGGATCTAACCCAAACCAGTCCAGAAGCACTACAAACAAATGAGGAACCAGAGACAACTGAGTTCTTCCAGTAACCTTGAAATATTATCAAAGGGAAGCTAGGCACCCAGATTAAGCATTTCCCAAATTATTTGCTTTCTTACCTTCTCACCCTGCAGTCTTTCTTTGCCTCCCTTTGTCCCCTCCATCTCCTCTCCTTCCTTTGTGCTGCTCTAGATTTGTGTGTGTGTGTTTGTCTGTCTGTCTGTCTCTCCCTGTCTGTCTCTATCTCTCTGTGTCTCTGTGTGTGTCTCTCTCACACTCTGTGTGTATGCATGTGCCCACACATCTGTGAGTGCTCCTGTATGTGTCTGCACATATGTGCTCCAGTGTGCATGCGGACATGAGAGGGCAACCTCTGCTCTCCCACAGCATCTTCCACATTGTAGGAAATGGGGTCTCTGCGTTTTGTGTCACTGTGTGTGCTAGCTGCTCTGTTAGCTTCTGGGCATCTCCCAGCGCTACTTCTAGTCTCTCTGTAGTTCTGTGACAGAGACACTGCAGCTTGCCGTATGTGGGCTCTGCAGAGCACCTCATTTCCTATGCTTGTTGTGGCCAGTGTTTTACTAACTGCACTTCCTCCCCAACCCACCAATGCATTTTCTACGCTATTAACTTTACAAAGATTATGTGATTTCTAATGCCAATATCTCTAAACTACAAACCAAGTGTTCAAAAACTCAGAGGTTTAAAAGGTATTTAGACTTGAAGAAATTCATGTTCTTTGGATACCACCTTCTCATAGAAATGTGCCCTTGTGTATCATCATCTGCCCATCTAGGAACTCCCTGCCAGCCTCTCAGTAATTTCTCCATACGTAACTACATCACACAGTGGAAGAGCAGATTCCATAATACACCAGGGCAAGAGGAAAATAGTGCCTTCCAGTGAACAGATTGCAATTGATTTTATTTGGATTTATTAGAAGAGCGATGGGAACAAAGCCAATACTAAGAAATGGGAGAGGGTGTGTTTATAATAAGATAAAAGAAGTTTGTATAGATAGTGAAAAAATTAAAGGGAGTTTAATGAGTCAGAAATACAGTCAGGCATGTGGTCTTTGTATTGGCAATGATATATGATCCATCAAGGTGTTAGGTTCACATGGCTAAAATAACAGGACAGATGTTCCCATAGAAATCAGAGCAGTATATGTGTGTGTCACAGATACTTAACTAGTGAGCAGGAGATAGTTTTAATGTGGGCATCATAAAATTAAGAAAATGTGTTAGATTAAAATATATGCCGTCGAGGCAGTATGTGAGGAGAGCCAGGACGAGGAGTCAGTTTGCTGCAGAGTGAAAAATAAACCAACGAGGAGAAGAGAAGGCAAAAGTTGGCATCTGAATAGATGTTCCATCAAAGCAACGAAACACAAGGGGGTCTTCGGAGATACTGACAAACAAACTGCCCAAAACTGCAGATGAAGGAAAAGGAGTTGAAAAGCAGAGGACTCGTGACTGCTGGTCCAGTCGGGCTTCCCTTCAGGTGACTCACCTCTAAGACTGAGTCTGATGATGAAAAACTTCACCACACCTTAATTCATGAAGTTTCTTGAAAGATAAACTACTTTGGGAGGTAATCTCTGTTTGTTTGTTTGTGTGTGTGTTTCTGCTGTTTGTTTGAGAAGCATGCTCATTAGGTAGCCTAAGCTGGCATTGAATATAGGAAAGTGTAGCCTGAAGCTTGCAATCAATGGAATAATTATGCGGAAAACACATTGTTTTTATCTTTAAAGCAGGCACTGTGTCAAAGAACTCAGTTTTGCAAACTATAAATGAATGTTTACTTTAAATTCAAATCTGCAAGTCACTGAAATGGGAGACATCAGCCATTTTGGTAATGATAAGATTGAAAAACAATAATACCATCTTAGTATCCTTTTTATGTTTAAATGCGAACAAGGTGATTGATATATTGTTTACAATGTGGTGTGTGTGTGTATGTAAATGTGAGAAACAAAGTGTCAAAAGCTGGCAAAAATTAATGTGATAAAACTTGAGTGTTTAGATTTTCTCTTGAAGTGGTTTTCTTTTTAGTTTGTCATAATTTGTACCATTATAATTTGGGTGCTTTTTCCTCTGTTCTTCACTATGGTAGATAAAGTTACTTAGAAGTAAGCAATGATTTTCTTTACTATAAAATTGGCATTAAAAATCTGTACTTCTCTGGCCTGTCCTGATTGAGCTGTCATTATACATATTAATATAAATGGGAGTAGAAATTGTTTTATGAATTTCTAATTTACAATTTCCCCTACTTTTATTTGGTTTACAATGCAAGTTATACTACATCATGGCAGGAAAATCAAAGCAGAATCTCAAAATGTAGCACCCACAGTTAAGAGGAGAAAGGGAATAAATGTATAAACCCTTGTTTGTTTGATAGCTTTCTCCTTTCTTATGCTGCTAAAAAAAAAAACACCTCCAAGGGAATGGTACCTCACATAAAGGGCCGAATCTTTCTGCATTTATTACCAACAATGTCCCCATCGGGTATATCCATAGGCTGATCTGATCTAGAAAATTCCTCCTAAGTCTTTCAGGAGATTCTAGGTTGTGTTATGTTGGCAATTAAAACTAACCAGAACATGGGTATTCCTTTGGATGCTGTGAAATCCTAGTCCCTGGAAATCAGACATTGTGGAACACAAGTCCTAATTTGGATAACTACAGAACTAAATTATATAGAGTGAAATTTAAAAAAAAAACCTTGATTCTGTCCATCTTGTCCCCAATTTTTATTAAACTTCCTTGCATCTCTATGTTTTGTGTTTAATATCTTCTTAAATAACTCAGTAATTAGATTACTGGCGTCTCATACAAGGTCTTTATACTTGTTTGTTTGTATTTGAACATAGAATTCCACTTTATCCTGAGAAGTTGGGGAAATTTGTGCAGGAGGGTAGCTGAAACCTGCATGGGTTTGACACTATGGGCCTTGAAATGTTGGAGTACTATAAACATAGTAAAACAGACAAACAACATACTAAATGAAATACTTAGCAATTATGTCACATTCTAAATAAGCTTGCTTTTGTCTTTGTCCATTCAGTCTCTTAGAATCAAGATCCTCAGGCAGGGTGGCATGTCCAATGACCAGGAACATTTCTTTGCTCCCAGTTTTGCAATGAAAAGTAAAGCTTAGGGTATTTATATATACAGTTTATGGTGAGGGGCTTTACATTCTAGATCTCTGCATCCTGTCTGTGTCTTTACAGATGAACCTAAAATGTCTGTCCCTTCTTCTCTTTTCTTTTTTCCTTAAATGTAATTTTTTGCAATTATTTATGAAACAGGGTATCATAATATATATTATGTTTGTATACATATATTTGTGAGTGTGTGTGTGTGTTTATTTCTGGAATTCCTATCATCTTCCCTCAGTTTCCTAAGTGTGAGGATTTCATGTCAGCATTCCTCATTAACTCATTCAACTTTCCATACATCATAGAATTCCTGTCATAGAATATACTTGCCTCAGGAACTAGTTCTTCAGTGTGTCACAATACAGTGAAGACAGTAACTTCTCTCCTACTAGATTCACTTGTAAAATCTGTACAGAAAATAAGCAAAAAATGAACAAAACACTAAGAAAAACACAAAGTCAGAATCCTCTTACGGACTAAGATCTAAACTGATATTCATCCATTGATATTCATCAACTTATGTTGAAGTATTGTGTTTACAGTAGCAAATGTGAGAGTGGCAGATTCTGGGAAAATGTGGCCCCTTTTCTATCCCAGTTTCATGTAAACTTGTTTAGATAAACGAACAAATACTCTCCCAACTTTAAGTGAGATTTATAACGGTCTTCACATCATCCTTCCTGGGAAATTCTGAACATCTTAAAATCATCACATTTCCCCATTTTAATTTCCTCATCCTATATCAGAGTGCACTACAGTCTCTTCCTCCAACATGATGGCTGCCACTAAAGCTGGGGCGCTATCACACTAACAGGATGTTCACTTCATGTGAAAGCTTTCTCCATATCTTGCTTTCATTTCCTGTCCTATTTGCTATAAACATAGTTATTTCCATTCTGTTGCTTTCAGTCACATATGGCATTTTGAAACTGTTAAATAAAGAGATTATCAATATTAGATCTACCTCAGCTGTAAAACATGCATTTATGGAAAAATATGATCTATTCAATTTCATTTCTGAAAGCCCAGCAACCTAGTGATGGTCATAAATTCACATGATTACCCAAAGCATTAGGTTTTGCATTTGGAACACTATTTAACTAGAAAGAGAAATCAGACATTCATGCAAGCAAGCAAGCAGCTCCCTATTAATGACATGTGCAAAGAAACTGCAAAATATAAATGATTCTAACTGAGACCATTAATAAAACTTGACACTCAAGCAAAAGGCCTCCATCGTATCTCCTCTGGGGACGAATGCATGAGGAAAATATTCATATTTTTCCAAATTCAACATTTTGTGGGAAATGATTTTCTCCTTTATCAACTTGTCAGGAAAGTAGTAAAATGTTTGAAAGAAATACTAACATGCTATTATTTCTAAAACCACAAGATACACACTAATATTCATTTGGATTCTTCCTGAGAGATCTTCAGTTACATCAATTATTTCAACATAGTAGCATAATCATGACCCACTCTGATATAGAATTATGGGACTTAAAAATAAGTCCAAAAACACAACTATTTTAATATAATATTAATTACTGTAGAAAATAAATTGTTTTAGGACTTTCCTTTATTGGAAAAGAAAGAATGCTGTTTAATTTGGGAAATGAATGAAATAATCTAATGGGGCATTTACTTTTTTCTGTTGTCCAGAAAATCTCTTGAAAATTATTTTTAAGTAATAAATTAACTTATTTGCTTCATCTTGTTCCTGAAGCTCGTCTAAACACAATGCTCAACTTACCATAAAGGGAATAGGAAGTTATCAGAGGGGGGTTTCTTTCCCAGAATTTGACTGAATTCTCCCTGGTTATTCTACTAATAGTATATCCCTTAGGAATATTTGGGGAATAAGACATGAAGATGCTATAATTGAAAACAAAATAGGGGCTAATGTCCACCACAGGGGAGATAATTAGAAAAATCCTATATTGAGCTACTGTTGTGAATGATAATCAAGTAGAGCTCTACCATTTGATTACAAGCTTCCTTCAGTACATACCGCATGTTCCTTGGCATGAAGTGATTAGCAGTCAACATGCTGAGCTGCCACTGGGGGGGAAGAGAAATGCTGGAGACATGAGGAGTGGTACAGAGCTATTTATTGGTATAGTGAGTGTCTTGATGAGCAGAAGAAAACTAAACTGAATAAAAGAATGCAAGAAACTCAAGTGAGCAAACCATGAAGTCACACCCTCATTCTTGGTATTAAGCAAGAAAATAGACATCCAGTGTAGATGCAACATTCTCTTAACATTTTAAATGATTGACTAAATGGATAGGTTGGATTTAAGCTAAGCGTTTAAGAGTATGGTTACTCCAATTGCTTACTGTGTAAGTTTCAGCATGTGTGTCCACTGCACTAATGACTTAGAATCCTATTAACATCTCCTCTTTATTAAGATTATCACTAGTAAATTCTGATTCTTTTCAAGCCTAACATTCCTTGCTTAACTAAAGACAAACGTCTTGAGTAACCACTATAATCTTCAGTGAAGCTCGGTTCTGTACTTGAATAAGATATTTTATTATAAGAGCAACCTTGAATGTGGGAAGTAACCAGAGCTAATCAGACCCAAATTAAACATGTTCATAATTATATACCTGAATAAGTCAGAAAGCAGTATAAAGGAAATTCCTTAGAGTGCACTTAAATGCTCTATTTTGATTTGTTTCAAGACACATCCCATGTTGACCTAGAACTTGCTTTGTAGGTGAGGGTGATCTCAGTCTTCCAATCAACCATGAAAGGATTTTTTTCATAGCACATTCAAATGTTGACTAACTATCTGGCTCATGTGTTAAAATGGATGGAACCTCTGAAGGGTTGTTTCTCCTTTTGTCTAATGGATACCGTCTTGGAATTTACTTATGAATTTTCATAGCATTGAGGAAGCCAAAGATTTTTTTTCTGGTATGAGTTCAAGAAGTTAAAAGGCTACAAGTTGTCAAATATGTAGGATACGGATCCCTTCAAATGTTTTTCTAGTATGTTCCAAAACTTTTCTAATATTCTGAATGTTTCACCTAATCACAAAATCATTTATGCTTATATTCATTTCCAAACTACAGTTCATTTCAAGATATATATTTATATGCCTATAGGGAAGAATGAGTATTCTTTATATTCTTTATTGTCACCAAAAATTTTATAAATAAGTGCAATGAAAACACAAGGAAACCACACACTCATATGAGTGAACTGACCACCAATACTTACAGGACAGCACAAAGTCAATAAAATGAATCTTCTCAAACAACAGCCCTGCAGAGACACCAAAGAAAGGAATTTTCTTTCAGAAGTAACTTGAATGCTCTTTAGCCATCCTTACAGCATAAATCCACTAGAAATGATGCTTTGTTTTACTAGATGTTGTCATGAACAAATTGTTTTAATAGTTAATAATTAATTGTGTATTAATTATCTTAGATATGAAGATTTTAATTGTTTAATCAATACAAATATTACACAAAACAATAACATGGAACAAAACATATATATCTTCTACATTTTTACTGTTTAAAGTATATATAATATGACCTCTTTTCTTTTCTGCCATGGATTTAAGTGCAAGGCCTCTGGTCTGCCTTGATGTAGACAAAAATATAGAGAAAGGTTTTTAAATAGTGACAATGATAAATATCAAAACCTGCATCTCTTATAATACTAAATGACAATGTTTTAATGTACAATTCAATATATTTTACTTACACATTCATATTGTATTTGAAAAATGACTTACAATATGAGGGCATGTTTATAGATAGGAAAGAAGTTTAGGATACTTCCATGTCCATGCAGGGATGAAATGTACTCTGCTTTTGTACTGTGACTGACAGGCCAAATCACTGATGCCTTACAGAAAGTCTTTCCACATGATGAAGGACATCTTACCTACTCTGCTTCTAATGCTGTGCTTTCTGAGTGGTCCAGCAACAGAGGGAAAAATACAGTATCACTCTTACAAACTACTGTATCCTTCAAATCCTACAGAATTATATGACAATGAATTCATCTCTGAAAATCTAAACATATATAAATAATGCATAAATATGAAATGGCAATCAACTGAGTCTCCAGAAAATTTTCTCAATATTTTCATCAATATAGTTATTAAAATTTAATTATAAATAACATACAGAGATAAGGGATGGTGTAAGGAGAGTGAGAGCAAAAAGAAGAGAAAGACAGGCAGACAGACAGACATATACACATGCAGAGGGCTGATTTAATACTGTTGAGTTGATGTGGGATTCCCCTCTGTATGCTGCAAATACCATTAGTTAATAAAGAAACTGTCTTAGGCCTGTAATAGGGTAGAGTAGAGGTAGGTGGGGAAAACTAAACTGAATGCTGGAAGGAGGGAGGAGGAGTCAGGGAGAAGCTATGGAGCCATTGCCAGAGATAGACACCCTAGAACCTTGCCAGTAGGCTACAAGCCTCAAGGTAAAATATAAAATACTGGAAATAGGTGAATACTAGATGTAAGAGCTAGCTAATAATACACTTAAGTGATTAGCCAATCAGTGATTTAAATAATATACTTTCTGTATGATTATTTCAGGAGTCTGGGAGGCCAGGAAAACAAAAAAGCAGCTTCTTCCCACAAATTGGAACACCAACGAGGGCAACTAAATCCACTTAAATCCTGAGAGAGCTTGAAAAAGAATTCTAAACACAAAAGAGAGTTTACCACAGTTTCTTGGTAGCCACAATTTTTTTTCTAAATGGGCTCGCGAGGAGCAGGGGTTCCACGGCTTCTTTAAGAAAAGTGCAGTAAAAACTGTGTGGCTTCCTGGTTCACAACTAAAGAGCATTTAAATGGGGTCTATGAGCAGAATGCTACAGCTTGCTTAATGGCAAAATAGACCCTTTGTGTCTAAATAGGGCAATATACATGACTTTCAGAGGCAGCAAACAGCTCTGCCATGATGGACTGGTAGAGCAGGCAGGGACATGATGGCCCTTATCCATACTCACTTAGCATAAAAAAGAGGCACTTGCAGTCAGAAAATAATTACAGATACATAATAAAGACAGATTCAAACAAAAAAGACCTAAATGAGACAGAGTGTGTTTTAAAAGTGTACGTAGGCTTGGGATAGAGTAGAAAAAAGAGTATAGAGTGTTATAAAAGGAAGTAAATGGTTTATTAAGAAAACAAAGTCTTTAAAGAGACAGAGTACAGACAGTCATAAATTAAAGAAGTAAAGATAATAAAATAAATACTAAAAAGTAATAGAGTACTGGGCCGTGGTGGTACATGCCTTTAATCCCAGCACTCAGGAGGCATATGTCTGTGAATTTGAGGTCAGCCTGGTCTACAAGAGCTAGTTCCAGGACAGGCCCCAAAGCTACACAAAGAGACTCTGTTTTTTTTAAAGTAATAGAGTAAAAATAAGCCACATAAAGATGGAATATACACAGAGCATCTGGAGTATGTATATTATTGTATTTTCTTTGAATTTTTTGACGGTGAAGGAGCTAAGTATCCAACATATATACTTTAAAGGTATCTTGACTTCAGAATTTGAGTTTAAGGATATGTTGCTTTGGAAAAGAGGTATTGCTTTTGCTTCCACAGAAGACGAGAACCTGTGGATTAATTCCAAATTAATGTGGTTTGGTTGACCAAGACCCCACAAAAGGTCATTGTGAACACCCCTCAAAAATTACTTCGTCCAAAAAAAGCAGAAAGTGGTTTAGAGAGAATGATGCCCAAATTCCCAAATATTGTTTATAAATGTTTGTGTACATTTAAAGAGGGATACAATATAGAGATTTTCACTGGTACGGATCTTGGTTTATTGATACAAATTTAGGTCAATTTGTTATATGTATATTTCTTCTCTTGATTAAAATATTAATGTTTGTGTAGCTCACTTCTCTTGATTATGTACTTGTCTTGGTATTGTAGGCTGAATAAACAATTTCTCCATTAAAGTTCTTTTGCTAGTATATTCTCTAACAGAAATAGAAACAAAACTGAATCACTACCTTAATCAATACCTTCTTCAACAAATTAATAAGAAATAGGATAACAAACTCTAAGCAATTTTTTCAGAAAGCAGAAAGTCAAATAGAATAAGATTCACTCATCAAGCAAAAGTCAACAGTACCAAAGCAAGATAAAAAGCTCCAACAAAAGGATGCCTAGATATAATCAACAAATGGGAAGGTGGTGTAGCAGTTCCTTCTGTTTCTGTGTCGCTTTCATTGGTTAATTAAAAAAGAAACTGCTTGGCCTGATGGGGCAGAACTTAGGTAGGTGGAAAAGACAGAGCTGAATTCTGGGAGGAAAAAAGCAGAGCCAGAGGCAGCTGCCATGGAGCCACCAGGTCAGACATGCTGAATCTTTCCTAGTAAGCCACCACCTCATGGCGATATACAGATTAATAGAGACGGGTTAAATCAGGATGTGAGAGTTAGCAAATAAGAGGTTAGAGCTAATGGTCCAAGCAGAAATTTAATTAATATAGTTTCTGTGTGGTTATTTCAGGTGTAAGCTAGCCAGGTGGCCAGGACAAACAAAAGGCCCCCCTCTCCTTGTAACAAGAATGTATCATTTACAAATGAATAAACTCTATCCTTGGAATAAAGGAGAGCACAGTCTTTGAAGCAATCTTGGTCATAGGAACCAAATGTGTAATGTCATACAAGGACACAGGTATACCAGATGCTTTATTTAAAAGAAGCACCTGCCTCTGTGAAGCATAAGAAGAGCTTTTTATAGTATACAGTCTGTAATAGTACCTAAGAAACTCCACTCTCAGCTCCACAGAACAGCCTACAGGTAGCTAGTTTAGGAAGACCTCACTTACACAATGATGGGAAATAAAAAAATATATATGATACAACATCAATATATAGGGATTACAAAACAGAATGGTTATGATTCCTAAATTCTGTATGCTTTTCTCTATCAGTTTTAATGTTTCAGGTCTTATGTTAAGATATCTGATGTATTTTGAGTTTATTTTTGTATAGAGTAAATGATAGTGGTCTAAGTTTAATCTTCTACATATGGATATTCAATATTCCTAGCTCTGGGTTTACTTTCCTCTAACTTAGAATTGAACATATTGGCCAAAAGACAGATGATTGTCATTACATGAATTCATTTCTGGATCTTCTATTCTATTCCATACTCTGCATGTCTGGTTTTTTATGCCAGCACCACAGGAATTAAATTAAAAGTTTATAATAGCCTAGAAAATCATCCCAAAACTTGGCAACATCATGGCATGAAATGAAAAACTTCCACTTAGTAAATGAAACAGTTATATAGAGAAAAGACAGGTAACAAAATGGGAGAAAACCTTTTCAAAATCTAAATCTCATAAGATATCAGCATCTGGGATAACTTGGTATGGTGACTCATGCATGCCTTTAACTCAAGCACTTGGAAAAGACAGGTAAATCTCTGTTAGTTTAAGGCCAACCTCATTTATATAATGAGTTCTGGGTCACCCAGGCACTAAACAGTGAGATGATGTTTATAAGTAAATAAAAAGACAGGTAAACTCTAAAAACATTTATCAAATCAATAAATAGGCAAAAATAATTGCACAATTATCTCTCAACATAAGATACAAATGGCCTAAAACGTATGAAAATATGCTAGCAAACAGGACCCACCTCTTCGGAATGTGGGCATTATATTCTTAAATTTACTCCCTGCTGTCTGTGGGGGGTGTCTTTGGGGGATCCTGAAAAGAAAAATTTGGGTTGATTGTCACATCCTGAGACAGGTAGACATATCATTTGTTATACAATTGCTATGTAGTGGTAAACTGCAGGGCTTGTCTCAAGTTTTGGCTGGATCATGTCAGCTAGCCACCTTGAATTTTTTCTGAGCAGTTTATAGTTCAAAGCCAATCTTTAGGTGGTGTTTTTCAGCTTAGTGATGTTATCATAATCTTGGAGGAATCATCATTGAGGAGCCACATCCTTCTTATGGAGACTTCAGAGGTCACTGTTAGGCATGTTCATGGTTCACTGCAGAAAACTGATAGAGTCAAACCTGAAATCATTTACTGGAAGGTAGATGAGACCTTTTCCTATAATTATTTGGTTAGCGCTCTGAATGACTGTTAATATCATGACAAAACGTTATATATATATAT
>LOJH01023274.1:263-17026 GCA_001685095.1 Ellobius talpinus | reverse complement strand
AGAACTGTCATTAGTGCATGGCAATGGGATGAGTGTGGAGAGGGAATGCTGAGCTCCAGAGAAAACAGAGATTAAGGTCAGCCACCTGGGCAGCCAGTACTGCCTGTATGACTGCCCTCAGCCCAAACCCTGGACATAAAGGTTTGGGTGTTTTTCCTTGGTGGGCACTATTCCATGCTCATTGCCCACAGCATGCTAAGAACAGTGAATGCTGTCAAACAATTCATGGAAACTCATGTCTGGGACACTCTTGGGCCAGGCTCCCATGTTCCTTCCCTCTGCTGGGTTCTGCCCGGGATCCCTTCAGACAAGTTATTGAAGCTGAAGTTGAGGACTGGCAGGGCCTCTGGAATTTCAGTGCCTATTTTTGGGTTCATTCTGGTAGAAGCAAAAAAAAAGATTAAATTCTCTGAAAATGACTAACCAAAGCCTAGATGAACATGTATTTAAAGCCAGAATTCATAATAATGATCTATTCTGGCAAACACACAATACTCATTCTACCCAAGTTCAGTTGAAATTAGACCTGGATTAGTGATTTCCATGAAATGTCCAACTAATTTTTAAAATATTATTGGAGGACTAGAGGGATGGACCAGTAGGAATTCTTGCCATGTAAGCATGAGGACCTGAGTTCAGATCCCCAGTATCTAGGTAAGACATTAGGCATGATAAAAATCTGAAATTCTCATGCTGGGGAGGAATAGAATAGAGCAACGGTTCTCAACTTTGCTAATGCTGTAACCTATTAATACTCACTTCCTCATGTGTAGTGAGCCCCAATAAAAATTATTTTTGTTGTTACTTCATAACTGTAATTTTGCTACTGCTGTGTATTGTAACATGAATCTTGTGTTTTCTGAGGTTTTAGGAGATCCCTGTGAAAGGGTCATTCAATCCACGAAGAGATCATGACCCACAGGTTGAAAATCATTATACAAATCTTGGGTTTGCTGCCTAGCTAGTCTTGCTCAATCAGTGAACTCAAGGTACAATGAAAACCTCTATCTTGAGGAAATAACATTCCAAAGATATTCACCTTACCCTATGTGATAGTTTAAATATATAGGCTTATATGCATGAATGCTTGGTTACCAGAGAGTGAAACTGTTCGAAAGAATTGTAAGAATTAGGGGGAGTGGTCTTGTAAGACTTGGTTTGGCTTGTTGGAAGAAGTGTGTTACTGGGGATGGACTTTTAGGCTTCAAAAGCCCATGCCAGGTCCAGTCTCTCTCTCTGCCTCTCTGCTTGCAGATCAAGATATAGCTCTCAGCTACTTCTCAGCACTATGCCACCTACCACGTTGATAGGACTAATCCATTCAAATGATAAGGAAGCCCCCAACCAAATGCTTTCTTTTGTAAGATTTGCCTTGTATGGTGTCTATTCACAGCAGTAAGACACCAAGGGAAGTAAAATAAATAAAAAAAATAATAATAAATAAAACTGTAATATTTTAAAAAGAGCACATCAAAAGCACTTTCTTTTGTGGGATGGTAGGATGTTCTGAGGCAGGAACTCATGAAGTTACCTACTATTTTGTAAGTAGCAAGAGTCTCCTGGCTGTCTGCAGCTGGCTGTTCCAGTGTATTCTGCAGCTGGCTGTTCCAGTGTATTCTACGGCTGGCTCTCCCAGTGTGTTCTCCAGGTCTTATTTTGGGATCAGCAGCTGATTACTAGAAATGAGGCTTTTGCTCCTTTGAGTTATCTGGAGGGATCTGCTTTAGTAAAGCCATGAAGACCAGAAGTGTTTAAGCCAAATGACTGAGGATATTATTGGATATTGCCACTCAACAAACAATTGTGGACACTATTGTCATATTATCAATTAACAAAACTTTAGCATAAGTTCCATCTTATAGTAGAGGGTTGGTGTTTCCCCCAGAAGACTACCTGAAGCTTTTCCTCACAGCTCTTCCTGAGTGCTAGCACTTCAGTGGTTTTCAGAACAGAAGAGAAGTGAGGTAGAAGATTTTATCTTTATGCTTGCTATATATTACCTTCAAAGATTTTCTTTTTCCTTTAAAGCCCCATGTTTATCATGGGGAAACAGGAAATATGACATTATAACATCATGTCTCACAATCATTTTCTGAGAGAAAGCAATTCTGGAGTAAAGGGACCTACTCATTGGGCACCTTAAGGTGTTTCTTCAGGTGTGGTTTACCTACAAACTTCGAAGAGTCAAACTGGATGAAATAAGTTAAGAGCCAATGGCCAAAAGGAACTTGGCTATAGGCAAGCAGCTTCTTTATTCTTTTTCCCTGACTGGCTGGAAATGACTCTGATTGAGGCAGGAAAAATATTTTACTCTTGACCATTTGAAATGATCTGTTGACAGATTCCTTCAGTTCCTCCCCCCATCAAACACTTCCTTTCCTTTTTTCGTGTTGTCAGTTTCTACTCTGGTGAGTGTAGATGACCAAGAAGATGGGCACATCAGGTTGGTGCTCCTACAGTTTCTCCAGGCCTCCTCCTCTGTTGGCAGTTTTGACTCTTCAAATATTTAATTATTTTACTCAGAGTCAAATCAGGAACTTTGGATAATTTGTTGCTCCAAATTAAATTGCTGAGTGTTTTTAAGACAGTAAGAAAAACAATGACCTTAAATGGCATGGGCAGAAAGGATGGAGAAGGAACTTTTTCTTGAAATGATAAGTATGAGTTCAGGTTGTTCAACTAAAAAAAGAGATGCTCCACTTTATCAATTCCTGTATCTATAGCAACCATCCCTGTTATGCATAGCAAAGGAAGTCAGTCTACTATCTATAGTGTCCAGCACAGAAAATCCATCTACTGTCTATAACGACAATTTTAGTTTTATTTATTGTTGATGTCATAAAATACACTGACAAAATGTAGAAAGGGTTTATTTAACTTATTACAGTCCATCATTGTGGGGAAGCTAAGGTGGCAGCAACTTTAAAGAGCTAGTCACAATCACAGCCAAGAACAGAGAGCAGCAAATTAACACATGTGTACTATTGCTCAGCTTGCTCTTTTCATTCTTATACAGTACAGGACCTCCAATCTAAAGGATGGTTCCACCCACAGTATTTAAGTCTTCCCACCTTCATTAATGTGATTAACCTACCTCACACCCCATCAGCTATGCCCACAGGCCAACCTAATTTAGTCTGCCCTCGAGACTCCCTTCCCAGGCGATTCTAGGTTGTGTCAAGGTAACAAAACTAAGCATCCCGGGAAGCCAGTCCGTAGACTACAGCTATGAGCCTGGGTCTTCAGTGTACGGTCTCTAACAACTGTTCTAACAAGTTCAGCATCTGTCCTGGGAAGTTTGTCTATATATCTAGGAGGTCAATTTACTATGCGCATTAACTCGGGCAGAAAATCAATCTACTATCTCCAGCAATCAGCCCAGGCATTCAATTGACCATCTATATCAGCCACACCAGGAAGTCAGTCTATTATCTACACTATAGATTCTAAAGCAATCAGCTCAGGAAGTCAGTCTACCATCTATGCAATCATATTAGGTTTCCAGTATCCTAAACATAGCCACTGTCCCAAGAAAGTCATGGTGTCCACAATATCCAGTCCAGAAAGTCAGTCTACTAGATATTACATCCAGCACAGGAACTCAGCCTACCAACTGTAGCAGTGCTTATAGGAAGTCTGCTGACTATGTATGCCAAATGGTCCAGGTAGTCAGAATAGTATCATTAGTACCCAGACATGGAAGTCAGTTTGCTAGCTCTAGTATCTATTCCTGGAGTCAGGCTGCCATCTTTAACAAGCAGACTGTGATGGTAAACAACCCATATAATTAGTGACTAATATAAACTAGAACGTGCTATTTTGAAGCACACAGGCATCTTTCATAATTTTTTTCTGCTATTTCAAACACAGAACAATCTGGAGAGTGCCAAAGATGCGCCCTAAATGTCTCACAAGGTGCCCCAGTTTTCTTAGCCTGACAGCCTCCTGGTGGAGTTGTGATGCCTTCCATTATTCCTACCAGGAGGTGTTCCTGGTACTCAGCTGTTTTGGGGTTTCGGCCAGGTCTACCTTAGATAAAAAGTTCTCTTTTTACTCATTTTCGTGAGCCTTCACTTATGCGCATGCCACTGTCTAATTTCCATCACCTTGACTACGATCTAAAGTAATGACTTGATAAATGGTCTCTCTTTCTTCAGTACGTTTCTCTAAGGGACCTTCCGTTATCAGTGACACAGAGATGGTCAGAAATGCAAAGTACAGGATTCTGGTCTCAGTTTTAACTCTTGCGTTCTTTGATATTGGTCTCAGCATCACAACTTTGTCTTATGACACTTAACTCTAGGTTTTCAAAGTAACAGAATGCTTTGGTTTCTCAAAACGATGCGATATTGTCTTTTACTTCAACACTCTCGTACATACTTTTTTTTTAACCAAAACAAATTTTACATTTTCCCTTACTGCTAGATTCTAGTATCTCCAGAGAGTTTATTTTAGTGGGACTGGAGAGGTGGTTCAGTCTTAAAGGATACTGCTCTTGCAGAGGACTGCCACGGAAGTCCAGCACCCACACTGAGTGGCTCATAAGCACCTACAGCTCCTACTCCAGAAAATCAGTAGGCTATTTCTGAACTCTGTGGGCACTCACACTTACATATACACATACACAATGCACACATCATTTTTAAAAATCTTTCAAATTTTTATCTTACCAATGACCTTCTCTTAAAAGACTTTTATAACCTTACCAGTTTGTCCCATCTTCAGCAAATATGTATTTCTACAGTTATGTAATTCTGAATAGTTTGTTTCTGTACTTTTTAGTATTTGACATGTTGCATATATCCACTAAATACTAAAACAGTGAGTGACTGAAACACTGAATTTTCAGTGGATGAGTTTGCATTATATATCTATGATAAATTCACAGGTACCTCATTACTAAAACTCCTAGCAGGCTAGGTAGCATAGTGGTTGTCTTACACTCTCCACTTATTTACTTTCCCATAGGTGTCCCAACCTTTGGTGTTATTTATTTATTTTCAAGTAGACATGATGAACCTGACATTCAAAGATCTTAAACTATTTGGTAGAACTGGGCATTGAAAGCAGATTATACTGAAAATCAAAGTTGAGATTTTCCAAGAAAAAAGGAAATTTACCTTCCCATATGAAAGTTGTAAGGATGATCAAACTAATCTACAGTTAAAAGAATGTTCTAGATGTCAAGAATTATGATGGACACAAGCAGTATAAAGTGTGATATTCTGGTATAAGAAACACGTTCTCAGGACTTGGAATATAGCAGTGGTCATAGATTTTATTCCTCCAAATTTCAGAACTACAAACTAATATTTATATTTTCCCCTTTTTCCTGAAGACCTTTGTAATAATCTCCTAAGAGAGGAAACTGTCCGGTACAATTTCCTAACTTCTTGGGAATTTTCTTGCTAATAGAAGCATCATTTGTTCTAAGGAGGTAGTTCTTACGGGATCCTGGATAGCCTCATTATTAAATCTAATTGCCAAATGAATCAATCATGTAATTAGGGAATTATACATTTTAGCCCTACCACAGGACTTCAAGTGAAAAGAAATGTACCTATGGGCTCTAATGTAATAAATTTTCATAAATCACAGGTACCAACAGGCAGGGTGTGAAAAGCTTTTGAGGGCCAGCTACATCTGGGAAGTACATGAAAGGTCTATGAACATTTTTGGGTTTCTTGCCCTATGTACTTTTCTCATTTGGCACTTTCAAGGGATCCCTTTTAACACTGTTTCATAAACGGTAACCGTAACTGTTCTAGTTGGCATTGACTGTTAACAGAGCCTAGAGTCACCTGAGAGAGGAATTGCATGGATCTGACTGAACTATGGGTCTGTTTATAGGGATTTTTCTTGATTGTTAATTGATGTTGGAGTTACCAGGCCACTGTGAGCAGCAACATTCCTAGACTATACAGAAAAGTTAGCTAAATATCGACCTGCAAATGAAGCATCCCTCCATGGTTCTTGCTTTAAGATCCTGTTTAAGCTACTGCCTGACTTCCATCAACTATGAACTGTAACCTATAAGCTAACATAAACTCTTCTGTCTCCTAAATTGCTTTTGGCCAGAGTGGTTTATTCAAAGAACACAAACAAAACTAGAAAAGTAAGAAAATTGTTTCCTAGGGTTCTGCAAGCTATCCAAGCAAATTAAATCTAAGAATGAAGTCACGGAAGTCCAGTTCAAAGTGAATTGACCAACTGATAATTATAGGTGGCAATTCTCTATAAATATGGTAGTCCAAAGTGAGAAGAGCTCTTGGGGAGTGAGACCCCAAAGTATAGAGCTGACTTTACCTCTCCTAAATCATGTCAGGATTAAGCTGATGTCTGGAGCATAGAGTGGTATCCACTGAAGAACTGTTTAATATGCCCATACATCTCGAACCACTACATAAAAGTGTGAGAGTGAAAACTGCTTTTTTCTTTTACTTCCTATTCACACCCCCAGATTTATAGCCAGCTCACACCCCCAGATTCTATATTTGCACGTTTTTCTTCTTCCTTTGCTCCTATGCAAATATTCACACTGTTTCCAGGGTCATTGTGGTAGAAGCAATGGGACAAAATTTGAGTTGCCTGATTCACAAATCCCAGTGAAAGTAGAGTTAATGACTCTCATTCAGTTTTCCTGCTTCAGCCCTCACATCCCCCCTCCCAAGCATCCTGTCTGGAGTTCATTTCCTACTACAGTTCACATTTTGTGTTTATTTTGCATGGTTTCACTAGTTAGACAAACTAACCCCAGCACAGTACTAAATGTCTCCAGGCACATGGAATCTGTGCTCTGTTTGGTAAGAGTATGCTGGGTCACAAGTTCACGAATGCTCACGAATTAACAATATTTGTAATCACACCACAATAGAGCTATACCTTGACTGACTAAGAAAATGCCCTGACTTGAGAATCACAGGGACCTAAACCATCATTTAGGGAGCAATTGTTCAGCATTCACAAACTCATTGTTTTGAGAGACTTTAAATAAATTAACTGTAGAGAATAATGAGATCAGGCTGTATTCACTATTGCCTGGAGTATAATTTTCAATGTTTGGACTTTATTTTCCCTGAGAAGTGAAAATCACAGGGAATAAGGCTGTCTGATCTTGTGCGTGGTGAAGTAAACGTTTCACTGTGTCCACTGTGGCTGTTAGTTCGCCTCAAGAGATGTCTCCATTTCCCTTCCACGAGTAAGGGTAGGATTGTGCTTTAGGACTAGCTCTTGGTTGCAACATTTAGTTGGAATAGAAGAAGGAGTGATTGTCAAGAAATATTCTTGAGCCCCTCCTGATAACAGCCAGAAGCCTTTCTTCTCTCCACCAAGGGGACTTGCAGAGGCCGCAAGGGAAACACTCTGGCATTTTGTCCTAGAGCAGTGATGAGATGGAGGGTAGCTACCAGATAGCCTCCACTAGGCATGAAACATGTCTCAAAAGAAAACTGTATTCCTCTAAGCCACTGATGTTTAAGTGCCGATTTGTTTGTGTAAAGTAGCCTCTTTTAGTTGATAGACTGCACTGCTTTAACTCTTTAGTGACGATGATCATGCTCCAGGGAGTGTCAAATGGAAACAAATAAAAAGTATAAAAGATCTTATGTTAAACTTATGTCAGTATTTTTACTTTTTTTCTAATTTCTCTAGAAGTACCATGGGAATGAGTCTTTTTTCATACCTTATTCTGCATGAGAACAACATAGGAACCCTGCTACTGTTTCAGGTTGACATCTGAGTTACTGTGAATGGACAAGTCTGAAAGGGACCACAGAACTCTTGCATTCAGCAGGTCTCCATTCCTAACCTTAAAGCTAGATATCTATGGCCCAAACTTAAAAAGTGCAGATTTGTTTGGTTATTATGAATTACTTATAGTTTATACTGTATAAAATGTTATTTTGGTCATTATGAGTTACTTATAGTTTACACTGTATAAAATGTTACCTACCCTATTACAAATCTGTAGCTCCTGGAACATGCCTCTTTTGCTCATCATGACATATTTTCCACTTTCAGTATCAAGATGAAATACATTTATGGGATTTCTGTCACTCAGTATTGGCAGTCTCTCATTTATAAGTGGAGTAGAGACAGTATCACTGCTTAAAGACGCAAGAGGCAGCAGATGCAACTTCAGGACCTCCAGCAGTTAGCACAACCACTAAAGCAGAGATAAAGAAGCCCCTTAACTAATTGAACTGACAGGGGCTGAGCTGAAGATAATCGAATGGAATTGTATAATCTAGAATAGATTCAGGAAGTGAAAAGCAATGAGAAAGGGGGAGACAGAAAGTAGGCAGGATAGAAGTTTTATGAAATATAGGACTGATTCTTTTTGTGTTTTACCTTAAAGTATCTTTATCTCAAAAAATACTGTCTATAGTGCACACTCACTAAAAATTGCTATTAGGTGCCCAGAGCCGCTTTAAACAAAACATGGTGCTTACGGTAACTCATATGAACCTACATGACACAGACCCCTCAAAACACACTGCAGAAGAAAACTCTTTAGATAGTTTTAGTTCTGATTTTTTGTTTTTACCATTTTTTATTGTGTCTGCAACAATTTTGTTCTTCAGATTATCTTTAGAGAAAACAATGACACCTTTTTCATTTCTTAGTGGTCCTTGCACAGTTGTGTTCTGTATTCATGGCTTTTCTTTACTATTGAGAATGTCTTCTTCCTTGGCTTCCACATTCTAGTAACACTTGGCTCTCATCTTTTCTGGCTGTGACAGTATCAAACAGACAAGAACCGAGACAGTGAAGCAGATAAAGATTGAGCTGGTTCAAAACCTTTACTCCTAGAAATATCATCCTGGGATGAGAGTGGGTAAGTTCCTAGGGATGGCACACCAAGTCAAGATGAGCCTAACAGTCTTTGAACATGACTTGCCATCAGCGTTTGGCCAAAGGTGAGCTACAATGGTCTGTAATTCTTGTTACATAAATTGCCTTTGCAATGGAAAGCAGTTGCACACTGGTTCACTTGTATGGCTCTGTTGTTAGATCATGAACTCAGTAAGTGGTTCATGCTCACTGTGGTATTCTGTTCCAATTAGGGTTGTTCTATTTTTTTTCCTGGAACTAGAGCACATTGAAGTTCAAAAAATAATATTTAAAAATTCTAAATAATGGAGAATATAAAATTGTGATTTTTCATGAGAATATATGAAAAGAAGATTTCAACATGGTGGGGTGCTAAAGATAGTTCTGCATGACATGGAAAAATCAACTATCGCTGGGTTGTCTAACTCTGATTTGTTGATAGTTTCAAATCAGCAATGATAAGTGTTTTTACTGCAGAAAGTAGTCAAGGCTCTAATTACAGCTAGATTTTAAAAACTCACCTAGTAGAGTATTAAGCAAAACGTATTGGCTGTACCACTGGCCCAGCCAATGAGTCATGACTGCTCTAAGCCAATAATAAAAATACTAAAGTGTATTTGTCAAGAATTGGATAAGTGCAAGAGCAGGAAAACTGCCCCTGCCCCTCCCCTCATCGGCCATGCAGTGGCATGGGTGAGGGAAATACGCCTGGGTAATACAGTAGAGCTCCCCCTGGTGGTGTGAGTGTGGGTGAGCCAGACTGAGGGCAGGAGAGCAGAACTGGCCTAGCTCCTTGCTGTCTGCTGCATTGGGTGAGACAGTGAGGGCAGTGTCGAAGAGCTTGCCCAGGAGACAACAATGATGGAAGACTGGCAGGCTGACCAATCCAGCTACCATTCAGACCCAGAACCAGGGCTATGAGTTAACGTGCCCCAACAGCCACCTCATCTGTGAACTGCTGGAGCATGTGAAGGGGCTGAGTCTGCAGATCAAAACTTACAGGATCTCCATGACACAGGGAAACAATAGGATATCCAAGAAGAGTCCCGGTGAGGGTCCAGTATCAATAGTGTAGCAGAAGCCAGAAGCTAGAACCAGATCAACGACTCACTGCAATGAACACTTAACAAGTAAGATGTATGGACCAAAGATGTATGTACTGTGGACTCACTGGGCCACACTATGGCTTCCACGCTGAGATAGTTTTCCTTTCCTTTTCTCTTTTCTTGTCTTTTTCTTTTCCTTTCTTTCTTTCATTTATTTATGTTTTTGCTTGTTGAATTTTTGGTTTATTTGTTTTCATTTTTTGTTTTTTACTTTTAAATTTTATTTAGTTTTGGGGGGAATGTTTCAAGGGCAAAGGGCAGAGGCTTGCAGACGTAAAGATGAGTGGAATCATGGGTTCGTGGTACTGGGATACATGACATGAAATCCACAAAAATTAATAAAAAGTTAAAAAAATAAAAGAATTTGATAAGCAGTGCACTGTGACTTAGGTCTACCACTGGGGCTTGAACTTTCTGGAATTTCCTTCTCAAAAAAGAAGCATTCTGATTTCTTGCCTTATAGCCAACTTTTAGTGGGAAGAGCTAAGCTTAACAGATCAAAAGCAATGGATAGATGGAAAAGAAATTAAAGAATATCTTAATATTCGTCTTCTTGATGCAGTTGTTGCAGCTCAGTAGCAAAGTGCATCGCCTAACATGCTCAAGGATCTGGACCCAGTTCCAGTGCATAGTGGCACTAAATGTGAAATTCCCCTAATTTAGAGCATCTTTTTAATAATTCAAACAACGATCTGTGTATTGAAGATACTTTTAATGGAATAGTCTGCAACTTATAGTCAAAGTAGTCTGATATAGACAATTAATCTTATTTGCGTGTGTGAGATCATTTATTTAGGTTCCAGAAAAAATATCTGGGACAATTGCAAAATATACAAGTATATGGCAAATGTTCTTTGGATTTCTATGTTTTCTTTTAACATTATACTATTGCAGAGTTTTCATTTTTAAATAATGGAGTGATAGAGCCCTTCTGACTGCAGAAAAGGTTGTTTGCTTTCTTTTTAAAAGGTAGATGCATTAGGAAACTTTGAGACAAAGGTTGTGTTACTCTCTTCCACTTAATGGCCATGGAAATACTTGAACTTCTAAACAAAAGATGTATCATTTATGATATATTAAATTTTCTTTACTAGAAGTTTACATTCTAAGCAGTAACTTATCCATGTGTATGCACATAAATATCTTAAACAAGGCGGTCTTCATTTCATATTCATTATTCATGTTAATGCTATCAAGAAGAAAACTGAAATCCAGCAGACATCAAAGTCATTGCACGCACTGAGAACTACTAAGCAGACTTTTCATTTGGCTTTTTTTTTTCTTTTTCTATTTTGAGTCTAAGAAGTGGGTTCAGGCAAACACATCTCTGATTGCTGCTTACCAGATTCAGATGCAATGAATCCTGTCAACAAATTCAAACTATCTCCAGAAACTCCATGAGCTGCAATTCCAGGGAAGAAAAAGACATTTCAACTGTAGTTGAAAACCACAGATGCTCCCTTAGTCTACTTTCTGTTCTGCAACAGAATGCCCAAGACCTGGTAACTTATAAGGAGAAGTTACTGAGTTGGAATCATGGTTATAAAAATCTAGCTTCTGCAAGGGCATCATAAAAACTGAAGAAGGCAAGTGAATGTGGGATAGAACTCTTCATGTGCGAGATGAAAACCCACTCTCAGGATAACATGCCTAGTCCCATCCCAGCCAGAAAAAAATGCTAATCCATTTAAAAAACTTAATCACCCCTGAAATCGCCAATACTTCTCAACATGGCTCCAACGAGGACCAAGCCTTGCCATGTGCTTTGGTAGGAACAAGCCATATTTATATAATAGCAGATGCCACCTCAGGGACAGCCTAATGAGAGAAAATGCATTGTGACCTGGGCACATTGTTCTTCTATAGAAAAATTAAAAGTTCAGTAGCTAAAGCAAAATGCATTCTTTTTTTTCAGACCTCCATCTAAGGACCACCTGTTTGTATAACAATAGCTGAAATGTTGTTCTAGATATTTCCTCCTTCAGTTTCTATTAGCGTTGTAACAGTGCCTGCTTCTGTTATATATTTTTTCCTTGTGTGTTTCAATCAGAATATCACTTTGCCACTGTTCCTAGAGTGCACTTAATATTTTCATTAAAACCAATAAAACCAAGAAATGACAAGGGTGCAGGTGGAAGCAGGCAATTAAACTCCTCCTCTCCGTATTGTTAAATAGCAGTTGAGGAAAGAAAGAAGCCCCCATTGAACACCTGTCCCTCCTTCTTTGAATGACAGCTAGCAGAAATCCACTTAGCTGGCTATTGGCTGCTTATTTCCCTGACAGATAATGTGAAAAAGCAGGCAGTTATGGGGCCAGTAATTCAGAATTAATTTTCCCTTCACAAGAGTGCTGTGGACACTGAGTGCAGTAATGGTGCCTGATCGGGATTCGGAGGGGTAAACAAGACAATTTGAGATGATGGGCAGGAGATAAAAGCCCTTTAAAGGGCCATTCCTTTTGCCAGTCTGACCTGTTGGTTTTTCTTTGGTACCTTTTATTATTATTTTTAAATTTAGAAATTAAGTCTAAAGGCTTAATCACTAAAGATCTGCTGGATGTGTTTATGTACCTGTGTGTTTACATACGTGTGTGTACTGAAAGAGAAGACAAAAGGGAAACGACGGCTATGCTACCCTGCATTTCCCCACCAGATTAAAAATGTTAGTGGCTGCAAAAGACAGCTCTGAAGCCACACATTACAATTGTTTATGGAGCTTCCTCCTGTGAGCTGCTACCTCAGTTGAGAAAATTACTATATTTCCTTTAATGAACAAGACCTTTTGCTAACCCGCTATTATTGCTTATTTCATTCTGATAGGAAATACATACCCCTAACAGGCACAGCAAACATTGGTTCTCATCAGATAAAATGAAGATTTTTTTCTCTTGCACTTATTTCTTCTGTCTTCCTCGCTCTTGGTCCCACCCAATTCACTCCCTTCTTTCCACTGCCACCCTCTTCCTTCCTTCTCTAACTTCCTCCTCCTGATTACTAACCACCCAAATATTCTTCACAGACCAGCTGAATGAAGACTCTCTGGGGATGAGGTAAAGATAGATTAGATACAACTTTCGTCTGGCCAGGCTTCGAGACCCCATTGGCAGACAAATTGCAGACAGAGCTTGTAAATTATCTATCTCCCACTCACTAACACAGACCAATCAGAATAAATCAGCATCAGAGATTGATTTCCACAAAATCGCTTTATTCCTCAGGTAAAATTTATTGATCTGTTATAGAAAAATAAAATCAAAAGAAGACAAGCTGTGCTAAAACAGCAAACATAAATCTCCAGTAAACCTCAGCATCTGCGATACTTGGTGTTTGGTGCAGAGCACATCCCTGGGGAAGTCCATCTCTGTGATGCTTCATTACCTGAGAGAAACATACAGAATGAAAGCATCTTGAAGCTCATCCATTAGCGTATGAGATTTACTGTTATAAGGATGGTGTTCCTAATCCACACACCCCAACTAAGCATACATAGTTTTTCCTATTATGGTTTTTCTATCTCTCCTTAAAATATTAATATGGTAACATTTTGTTCATGGAGACATTGCATGAGAATAAGATTCCTGGAAGTTTTGTTACTTGGTATACCTGAGTTACAGACTTTCCTTCTACGGGGTCACCCTATATCTGAATCTTCTCCTTACTAATTGCACATATTTGCTTCATACATACATCACTTGTTATTCAGGCAAATTTCCCTAAATGCCTACCACATGCCTATTTGATGCTCTACCACTCTCAAGACACTAGGTCACCAAATAGTGTTCACAGAATCAAATTCTGTTTTCTGTTCACAGGAGAAGAAAGCCAGTGCCCCTGTAAAAATCATCAATTCCCCTTCATAGCTGTGATCTTTTCAGAGCCACATTTGAGGCAGACAACAGGGCATGTAGATCAGAAACATCTTAGAATGTCTAGTCTTACATTAGAAACCTACCTACTTGCCCTGTTATGCACACATACCCATATCAGAATGTATTTAGAGAGGTTGGTATTTAAAATATGTAACCTGGGGCCATGTCAGAAGGCTCAGTGGGTGAAGGTGCTAGCAGGCAAGCCTGATGAGCAAAATTCAATATGCTGGGCACACATGGTGGTAGGGGAGAACTGACTCTCCCAAATTGTTCTTTGACCTCTGTATACATGCTGTGATATGCACATACATACCCATACATAAATATATACATACATTACCCCCATATACATAGACATATACACACACCAAATGCAAAACATACAAATGTATGCAAGGGTTTAGGGCTCTTATTTTACTTGTCTATTATAATTTTATTTTAAAATATATAACAGGTTCCAAGAGGTAGGGGTTTTCCCATCAACTAAACATAGTAATATAAACAACATATAACTATTAGTGAATTTTATAGTTATTTCTTCCAGTTGATGATAAAACAGCAGGTGTATGGTGGAAGATGATGGAAATCAAGGTAGTGTTCAGGTACTGTTAGCAGTTAGAGCTTTAACATTAGAAAGAATGAAAAGCTACATCCATGAAACAGCTACCCTCAAGCTTCAGAGAGAATTATTATTAAAAGAAAAAAGGTTACAGAATGGCTACTTTTGTATATTATCACACTGTGAGGGTATATGTGTGATGCAGCAATTCTGCAGTCTGTGGAACATAGCATATGCCAGTTATCACCAAGACAGAAATTATATACTTATGCCCAGTAGATACATGCCATCCATTACCACATTATGGATAAATCATTCTCACCCAAATCTCCAATCTTCCTTCCATATGAAAGTTATGATAAGAACCAGGATAAATCAAAATGTCTCTGAATAATTGTGGTGGCTTGTGGTGTTACTTTCATAATCATTCCAAAAATATTAAATCTATGTAAATGAAATGTACCATGCTGAAATTAGAAGAAAACACTCTCTGTGCCATATATTAAAAGGCAAGGTCTATTTCTATTTCTCTTTCTAAGACAGTTAAAAAAATATAGAAGAAAATTTCTAAGGCATTCCAGGAAAAGAATTTAAGACTTACACAAATTTATAACAACTCGCAATTTCTTTAATGAAACATTGCCTGCTATTGGTTATGTTTATCAAATTGCATTTTGCATGCTGAGATTCAAAGTATTAATTGCTATAGATTTTGGAAATTTTTGCTGCCCAGAGCTTCAGTCGAAAACTCGATATTATGAAACAGTGAGGCATTAAATGATTAAACATAATTTGATGACAATTGTTACAACAAAAGTAATATATTTTGAGTCCTTACTTATTGAAATAATTGTAGAGTTCTCCCTATAAAGGTAACAATGAAACATGAGCACACTCTTCAATATAACCTCGTGTGTACTATTACACATTTTAACAGAGAAGAAACAGCAGGCTACAAAAACAGACAACTAGGTTCTTTGAATGTGGAGTCTGAGCTCACCATTAATTTCAATTTTATCTGCTTATGACACTTTAGGAGTGTGTATTTTCATGCACAAGATGAAAACATTTTTCTACGTTAAAATATCTTCGGCTTTTAATTGATCAAAAGTAATGTCTAAATATTTAAATCTGTACTGATCAAAATTTGCTTCCAATTTTGAGGTCATATATCTTTTTCAAAGTAGAAGATATGCCTATCCCCCAAGAAATGCTCTCATGTGTCAGTTCTACTCAGTGAAAGCGGGAAAAAAGGAAAATAACAAAATTCTGGCAATTACTCGTTTCTCTAAAAGCAGTGATAGAGAAGACGTTTGTTTACCCATGTGCACTCACTTTTCTGAGAAAGTCTAATGTTGGAGGAAGGCCACTTGTCCCCAAAATAATCACACAAAACTGTATTAATTAAGTCACTGCTAGGCCCATTAGCTCGTTTCTTATTGGCTAACTCTTACATATTAATTTAACCCATTTCTATTAATTAGTGTATCACCACATGGCTGTGGCTTACTGGCTAAAATTTCGCCTGGCTCCAGCAGGGCTCCATGGCTTCTCTCTGACTTCACCTCCTTTCTACCAGCATTCAGTTTAGTTTTCCCTGCCTAGCTCTGTTCCTCTACAGCTCTGCTATAGGCCAAAAGCAGTTATTTTATTAGCCAATGATTTTCACAGCATACAGAGGGGAATCCCACATCAGTCTAAACTAGTGCATCTGAGCTACTGCATCAAAGTAAATGGTCTTGGTAGTTTGTAAACAACAAATTCATTTTTCATGTCTCTGGAGGGCAAAACATTGAGACTAAAGGCAGATTTATTATCTAGGAAAATTCCACCTCCTCATATACTCTAACTTTTTTCTGTCTTTAGGGGGATGGATCTTCCTTGGAGGATTTTTCATAAGAGAAAAATTTCCATCCATGATGCTATTCATCTTTCATGCTCTTCATCTCCTGAAGACCCACCATCAAGTATACCATATGAGGATTTAGGGGCCACAGATATTTGTTGAGGGGTCACAGATATTCATATTGTTATGGTAAAAACAAAATGGCACCATTCCCCAAGTGGCAGCAGTGGGCAGAGTGCCATGAGACCATGGTGAGCCACGAAGGCAGCCAGTCCCAGGAAGGGAGCCATGTGGCAGGTGAAAGGCAGAGACCTATTAGGCATGCCATGCAGAGAAAGTGGGTATTTATTTAGTGAGTTATAGAGGGGAAAGGAATAAGGGGTAAGGGGAGAAGAGCACAGAGAGAAGAGAAACAGAGACGGGGAGGGAGAAGTGGGGAGAGGGAGTGAGGCAGAAGCTGCCTCTTTGGGAGAGATCCAGAAAGGAAGAGGCCCAGGCTGGAAGCAGAAGGAAGATCTGCTTGCCTTAGCAGACAGGGGGGGCAGTAGGTGT